>CM076607.1:92862048-93021279 GCA_038502775.1 Hippodamia convergens
ATGACGTAGCCGTCATTGTGACCGTTGTTGAAAATCTGTAACCTTGTTCCAAAGCAGGGTAACTGGTAACTGGTAGCGGTTATAAACAAAACAAGGACACGAGAAGCGCGTTCGCGCCAAATACAAAAATTGCTTTATTTTGCATCTTGTAGATTGAAGCGTGCATATACCTATGAAGTTTTCTTGATTTATTCATTTGATTCATTTCTAACACCAGCTCAGCAAGATGTGAAAGAAAACCTAAAATTATGCAAAATATTGTTAGTATTTGATTTCACATCCTCTCTTTCCGAATTTGTTCTTGCTTCATTTTTGACCTTTACGCTTAATGTCTACAGGTAATTGTTTTTTCAGATTATTATTTTTGAATATAATGAATAATAATACAGGAAACTCATTAGCATTTCTGGAAATATGCATTTTTAAATAAGTACATCCTAGCTAAAACATATGTTTTCCCATTAACCAAGTATATTTTAGCGAGGATGTACAACCGTGTTAATAAATTGACAGTGAGGATGAGTGGGGGTAACCGCACTATACTATTACCAAAAGTATACCGGACTTATAAAAACGGTAACTCGCAGGAAATTGGACTTAAGCAGTTACACAGTGCGTTGTTTGTCGAACCACGAACTTCGTTCGTAGTTCGCTGTTTTACGATTCAAGGGTGTCACACAGAGTACGGTTCGTCCAGATTCTGAATACGCGGTCGGTAGTTTATTTGAGTGCCATGTATAGAAGGAATACTCTAACTAGTTTTTGACGAGCAATAGATTGGAAGAACAAAATTATATGGTTGCCATATGAATGAAAAAGATATCATGGTTTTATTAGGGCTAACTTTGAAGCCCTGTTTCAGACACCCTTTATGAAATTTCCTCATAAGTTATACCAGGAACAGCATCATCGTACTTTATTTCATTCGACTGTTGCAAAAAAAAACATTTAACAATGAGGGATTTTGAATATATGAACACTAATTTGTGACAATCTTTCTGACAAATAAGTACGCTTCAACTCAATAAACGCTTGTGAAGTGGCACAAAAGTATTATACATCAAATTGGTGTAGAATTGAACGAAGAATTCGAAAATGTCTCAATATGCAAGGTGTTTCATATGAAATAACGAAGGTCACATTCGTTTCAGGTAGAAACGGAAGTAGATTTTGCTTGAAAATATTTTACAATTCAAGATCGTGAAGTCTAAAGCAAAAATACGAAATCTGAAATTCGTATTACAATACCTTCCCGGAAAACTTCTAATGAAACACTTAAAAAATTACCCTATATATCTCAACTTGACGAGTACGATTATGTCAAAATGATTTTTTTTGGCAACTTCAAAAGATTGCCGCGATTTCGGGTCACATCCAAATCGTCGATCATTCTTTTACATTTTTGATAGCTTATAGCTCCATCCCCCACCGATGAAAAGGTATACAGTATATAACCTTTTTTCCCTTTTATCTTCTAAGCTTTGCAACCCACTAGGTCTCTAAAATGCTCAAGTATATCCAAATTTAGCATCTTGGGCTCCCCTACATACTGTCAGATCAAATTTTGAGCTATGGCTCTGCAGACAATATAGGTAAATAACGATCAAATCGGACACCCTAGTTTCAAATTCAATGTCAATGATATAATTCAAACTGTCATACCCTGAGTTGTAGGAACGTTCATTAAATTTAATGCTCCCTCAATTCTCCATTTAACGGAGTATCCATGGCTACCGTCTACGGATATTCCGTTTAAGGGAGAATTAAGGCAGCATTAAATTTTAATGGACGTTGCTGCAACTCAGTGTAACTGTCAAATATTTGCAAGTACCCAAAACCATTCACAGTGAAATACGAACGGTCGTAAGCACAGATCATAAAAATATACGTTGTAAGCCATGCGAACGGTCAAGAATACAGATTCGTTCAATGTCGTTCACAAAGATAATAGAATAAAGATAATAGATGCAAACGCTTGCATAGTGAAGAATAGGTCACCTGCAGTTGACGATCTTTCGGATTCTAGGAAATATTAGGGACACTTCAATGCTCATTGGAAGAAGTAGAACCACAGGCTCAAGAAATTGAGTTCCATGAAGAAAAAGTGGAATTAGATGACACTCAGTGAGCCTGTTCGAAGAGAAATATCTAATATTGAACAAACAGATGGCATTAAAACCCACACAGGAACAGGAAGAGAAGGATAAAAATAGGAAATATTACTACACAGCGCTGAAATCGAAGCTACATGAAAAAACAATAAACCCACTGCGTGAGAAAATGATGACGGAAAAATGTATACTATCAACAGAACCTATACTATTACGGAACGGAATGTCCAAGAAAATGAAAAAATAAGCTGTATTTTGGTGTACAAATTTTTCAAAAATATTTCATAGGTTTCGAAAGATGAGTATTCTTACTTTGTAACGGTGATGTCGAACAAAGAAATGTTTGAAAATATGTCGGGATCATTGGAAGCAGATTTTGGCAATTCTGTCATAGTTGTACGCTGGTTTTCGTTTTTATTACCTTGACGACGTCAAGCTTTCAAAAATATTCATTTTAGCGATCTTTGAACTAGTGACGTCACACAGAAAATATTTCAAAATATTCTCGAACTAAAGCTGCATTTTGGCGTTGAAACTAGGTTCAAATAATTTTGAAATACGTCACTACTTCAAAAATCGCCAGAATGCAATTTTTGAAAGCTCAACGTCATCAAGGTGATAAAAACTAAAATCAGCTCACAACTATGACATAATTGCCAAAATCTGCGTTCAATGATCACGAAATATATTCAAACATTCCTGTGTCTGACGTCATCGTTGCAACGTCAGAATACTTATCTTTCAAAACCTACGTAATATTTTGAAAGATTTGCACGCCAAAATACAGCTAGTTTCAGAAAAATTAATTCATAGATAATCTCAGATTTTCTTGTCAGTTGAGTTTTGTTTTGTTTATTTTATATTTCATAAGTGTCGTTCGCGACCTTCTTGCACTAACATTGCGGCTTCATACCAAGGGCGTCGCTAGGAATTTTTTCTGCCGGGGGTTAAAAAAATTCAGGATGTACGAAGTATACAGTGTATACCAAGTTTAACGTCCTATTAGACGTTTCTGGAGACCTGGAGCTGGAGCCTTTTCACAATTTTTTTTTCTGTTTTTTGTTTCAACTTTTGATGAATGTATTCAACTGTGAATACATTCCTTTTTAAATCGTCGCATTCTTCGAAGTACTTTTCAAAATATAAAGAAAAAACTGAAGAAAAAAAAAACATAAAGTGTCCGGTATTATGTTACTTGCTCATAAATTCTAACAAATTAAAAATCTTAGTTTTCTCCAATGGTCAATTGGTTCCTGTAATGAATATTTACATTGACAACATCAATATTCCTTTAGTTCAATCTTCGAGGAATTTGGGACTTAACAATCGATAGTAAACTTACGTTTGATGAGCACTTAAATTCGATTTTAAAAAAAGCCTACTACTCTTTGCGCATAGTATTGTACTGTTCCGTCAAATTTTAAGTAGGAAACTAAAAAAAACTTCTTTGCGATAGCCTGTTTAACTTTTATTGACTTTGCTTACTACGAGACGAATTCAATTGGATCAAAATTATTGCTGTCGATTCATATTTGGACTACGCAAATATGACCATATTTCCCATAAAAACAAAGAGTTGAATTGGATGAACATGGAAGACCGGCGAAAACTCCATTTTGGATGCTTCCTATTCAAATCATACAACTCCTTACCAAAATCAATTGTTTGTAAGAATCTTATTCCTCGAGGTGAGCTTCACATGGTTAATACTAGACATAGACATAGATCGTTGCTTAATATGCCTAAGTTCCCAATTTTCAAAGAGGTTTCACGTATAACGCTGTAAAAATGTTTAATTCTTCTTCTTTATTCAGATCCTGCAATCAATTTAAACGTAAATTTAACAATGAAATACTTGGTATCTCAGCCTGAACCTTGCACAAGTTTATTTTGGTTTTTTGGGGTCTTGATTTTTGTTTTCTTCTGCCATGTTCGGTCGGTACTCTCCCTCGGTAATCGAATACTTCTAAGAATTTGCTGTGACCTGACACCTTCTTTTTTACATACGACATCAATGCTTACAACTATCACGATTTATGGTGGAGCTTTGTCTCTCATCATACATGCGACGCTATAATTAATTATTAAATTTAATATTTTATGCTGAAACCCGTCACAGGGTGTTCCAAATTTTGGATCAAAAATTGGAATCAAGTGGGGCTCATATTATTTCTATTCTAAATATCTTAAGCACAAACCGTTTTCACACTTTTGAAGTCGAAGACTGTGGTAATATTGTATATTTTCAGAATTTTGAAAAACCCGTCACGGGGTGTTCCAAATGTTAGGTCAAAAATTGGGATCAAGATTGGCCCACAACATTGCGTTTGCGTTGGATTCTGCGAAGAAAAATAATGATAGTGTTCTAACATGTCAATGCACCTAAAATGAATAATTCTTGAGTTATTCAGGATTTTTGATTCTATGTCGTACGTAAAGTAAAATTCATAAAATGTTATTCATATAAACAATAATAAATTAATTCAGAAAAAGGTCTATCACTAGTGAATTATTGTAATAATTCATCGTCTATGAACATAGATCATTGTTGATATGAAAGAGATTATGAATTTGACTCTACGTACGACATAAAATCAGAAAACCTAAATACCTCAAGAAGTATTCATTTTGGGAGCGTTAACATGATAGAACAGTATCATTTTTTTTTCGCAGAATACAACACAATCATGAAAATATCGGGTTGTGATTCGATAAACGAAAGTTTCCTAATTTTTGACCGAACATTTGAAAACACCCTGTGACGAGATTTTCAAAATTCTAGAAATTTACAATATTTCCACTATATGCGACTTCAAAAATGTGAAAACGGTTCGTGCATAAGATATAAAAAAATGGAATAACAAATATAATACCGAATACTCTAATCTCCCTTTTTCTTCAGTGTCTACTTCATATTTTGAACAGTATTTCGACGAATTCAAAACCCTGTATGAATGAAAGTGGTCAGGCTTCAAGGATATTTTAGCTCGGTAGATAATGTTGAACAATATCCTAATACCAATTTTCAGATTTCAAATTGGTCCAGGTCTCCAGAAACGTCTAATGGGCCGTCGAACTTGGTACACCTGTATTGTCATGATATGTTCCCATGTAATGATTGCATGACCTATTTTTTTAACATACTTGGTAACACAGGATTACCTAAACTAAATATCGAATAAATAATTCACAATGTCGATAATTGAATGGCAACATAAATTTCAAAATATGTGTTATCGGACGTACATTTGAGCGATGATTTTGAACAAATAGTTCGTAGTTGCAATTTCGAGAGAAATCTACGCTCATGGTGTCATGAACGTATACCAAGAAGATATCCCGAATTGCTTCATTTCGACTGTTTCGGGTACTAGACTGCATAGGTAAAATGTTGAGAGAAGTTCTGGGCTCGATTTCTGTGAAAACAGTATTAGCATAAACCCATATGTTAATTTTTTTCAGGATATAACTAAATTTTGATATTTTATCGATTATGGAAATGTGCCACTATATTATTCTCAAAAATAACTGAAAAATATTAAAATTTTCTTCTAGGCACTCTTTCTCTAGATATAAAACACTCTATTCAATTTTTTTTATCTCTGAGATCCAAACGGAGTAGAAAAAACGTTTAAATTTTTATACAAACGCTTTTTTTTCATCTCATATCATGCAACAGCCAAAATCAAGCAATCTGCGATACCTTGTATGTTAATCAAACGAGTGATCCCGAAAATTGACACCCGGTTGGTTCGCTTCCTGTGACTCGCACAAATTTACCGACAATCGATGTAACCTCAGACTCCAGGCTCCACGAACCGTGAACTATAGCAAACCACCCATGTCAGACGGTGCGTTGTTCGTACTTTGTCCAGACAGTTCCGGCAGATAACGCACCGCGAACCGTGAACTATGACTATGACAAACCACCTATGTCCTTATAATAGTGAATGGTTGCATTCACTGGACGTAACAGTTGTGCAACTGTTGCGGAATCGTCTGGATTGCGCTGCAAACTCAACACGTAGGCATTTTTGGGAGCGCTTTCCATTTATGCTAGGAAGCGGTAGCGAAATTTTCGTCCGGTGAATGCGGCCAATGTCTTTACTATTTAAATTCGGGAATAATAATTGTTCTCATTCCTTTATTTCCGTGCTTAGATATTCGGTTTGGAATCAGACGATGTCTTATACGAAAAAATATTTTTGCGAAAACTTCCATCATAATAGTAAATGTCTTTACCTTATAAATTCGGGAATAATAGTTGTTTTCATTCCATCATAGTCATTTTAAGAGAGTCGGATTGAAATTAGATCATGTCTTATTTAAAAAATATATTTTTACGGAAATTTTCATTATAATAGTGAATGTCTTCACTGTATAAATTCGGGAATTATAGTTTCGTCATATCAGTGCTGGGATATTCGGATTGGAATTAAACGAAGTCTCATATGGAAAAATGTTTGCGACAATTTCCATTTTACTAGTGAATGTCATGTATAAATTCGGGCATAATAGTTGTTTTCATTCCATCAAACTCAGGTTAAGTGATTCGGATTGAAATCAGACGATGTCTTATATAAAAATTTTTTTTTGCCGAAAGTTTCATTTTAATAGTAAATATCTTTTTAGTTCGAATTCGGGAATAATAATAATAGTTGTTCATATTCCCCCATACCCGTGCTAAAATATACGGATTGAAATCAAACAAGGTCTTCTATAAAAGAAATTTTTTTGCGAAAATTTCCATTATAATAGTGAATGTCTTCACTGTATAAATTCGGAAATAATATATATATATATATATATATATATATATTCTTATGAAAAAGAGAGCTAAAATAATACAATAAATGTTGAAACAAAAAGTACCTAAGCTGAGGTAAAAAAAGAACGAGTTATCATAACATTCTTCGTATGATACTATAGAATCATACGATACTATCATCACTAGTATCATACGATACTATACAGCCAGGGGAAAAAAACCTCAGCCGAAAAAACCTGTCTCCCCGTAAAAAAAATAACATTAAATATTAAATATCAGGAAAATCTTGAAAGATTTGTGATCATCTTCATGTTATCCGTCGATGGGCTCGGATAGACAGATTCTTCCCAAAAGGACTCGCAATTCTTAATCTGAAATGAAAAAAGACAAAAGCAGAAAAGAAACCGATTATTCAGAATAAATCAAATGCATTTTAGAAATGCATTTGGTACTTTAAAAAACTTCAACATTCAGATTTCTTGGCCAAATAATGTTCGGAGGTTTATAAATTTTTATGACAGGAATGTCACAAAATTTGAAAGAAAGAAACGAAAGAAAGCTCCATCAATTTCCCTTTCCGAATCTGTTGAGATTCACGAAAACTGATATTTTTTTAACATAACAAGCTAAACTTATAAAAAATCAAGTAATACATAACTTTCAACTCTTTCACGAGGATTTTTTTCTGTTGTCGTGTAAGTTTCTTGCAGAAGAGTCACTTCGATACCATGTTCATCATGGAAATAAAAGTTGTTTTCATTCCATCATACCCATGTTGAGAGGTTTGACTTGAAATCAGATGATATCTCATATGAAAAAAATATTTTTGCGGAAATTTCCATTATAGTAGCGAATGTCTTTACTATTTAAATTCGGGAATAATAGTTGTTCATATTCCCTCATACCCGTGCTAAGATATACGGATTGAAATCAGACGAGGTCTTCTATAAAAGAAATATTTTTGCGAAAATTTCCATTATAATGTGAATGTCTTTACTGTATAAATTCGGGAATAAAAGTTGTTTTCATTCCATCATACCCATGTTGAGAGATTCGGATTGAAATCAGATGATTTCTCATATGAAAAAAATATTTTTGCAGAAATTTCCATTATAGTAGTGAATGTCTTTACTGTTTGAATTCGGGAATAATAGTTGTTCATATTCCCTCATATCCATGCTAAGATATACGGATTGAAATCAGACGAGGTGTTCTATGAAAAATTTTTTGCAAAAATTTCAATAATAATAGTGAAGGTGTTTCCTGAGAAAATTCGGAAATAATAGTGTTTTTCATCCCCTCATTCCCTAAGAGATTCAGAATGGAATCAGACTATTACTTATATGAAAGAATAGTTATTTATTATATGAGTTTTAAAAGTGACGACGTTTTTAACTTTTAATACAAATACCTTACAATACAATGTTTTTTGTAAAACTGCCCTATTTTGATAATGAAATGGGCGAATTTGCAATGACAATAAACTTCAAAATGCATTTCAATATTCAAATAATCAAAAGGTTGTTGTGAATGGCAAACGTTGCCAACGTTATGATTACTAACAAATGAGAAAAGACGCTGTCATTTGAATTTCGTTCCTGTCCAATTTTCGTCTTGGGTTTTTAACTGCTTAATATGTTTGTCGTGAGTCCAATTATTAATTAAAGTGACGATTTGGTTGTTCCTCTGGATATTGAAGAGTCTGTAAGAAGAGCAAATCTAGAACTCCTACCTAAAAAATCTGTTCAGCAGTACGATATTGCATATAACAATTTCCTGGCCTGGTGTAAATTGAGAAATGTAGAAGGGGACTTCAGTGAAACAATTTTTCTGACATACTTAGAAGAAAAATCAAACATGTGGAGTTCATCAACTTTGTGGAGCAAATATTCAATGATAAAGTCAAGCGCCCTTGTTAAAAATGGTGTGGATATTAGTAAATATTTTAAGGTACTAACATATTTAAAACGGATTTTTCCGATGCTCTATTTAGAGCATATCGTCCAAAAAATCGAAAATTCTCACTCGTGAACAAGTTGAAAAATTTAAAAAGGAGGCACCAGATGAGAAATACTTGATGGTTAAGGTTGTAACTATTTTCGAATCATTTGGAGCCTGTCGGCGTGAAGAATTGTGTAATTTATCAGTGGAAGACATTGAAATAACAAATAAATCATTGTTTATACAAATTCAAAATACAAAAAACGAAAGTCAGTTGTTCTTTCAGTATTATTGGGAAGTATGTAGACCATTTTAATAAGTACTTTGCACTGTGCCCTTCTGTCATCAAACATCGTCGTTGATCATTCCATTGCATATAGAAATGTCCTTGCTGAAAAAATTCTCCCAACCTCAACAGATTTTGGATCATCATCAACCAATATTGTACTTCCGGTTTCTACAAGTACTGATGATGCTGAGGATTCTAATAATGTAATGCAAAGCTCCCTAACGTCACAGGGCATTAATGTTAGTAATTGTTCTAGTTTAACGATTAATATTAATGTTCATAAGTAATGATTGTTAAATATTGATAATAAAAATTTACAATTGCTAAATTTTTCTCATCTGATTTCATCATAAGGAAATGGAGTGCTAGAAATATTTTTAACACTAATGTTAAAAATATTTTCAACACGTTTCCACGTAAACAATCAATTTTAACATTGTAAGAGTGTCACTTTTACTGGCAGTTGTACATAAAAATATTTGTGAATAGTTACATTCTGATGAGGAAAGTCCTCGGAAATATGAGTTTTTTCGGGTCCGTCAAGTTGGCCCGGTAGTTGTGGCATTTTTACAAAATTTTTTGCTCATTGCTAATGCTAGGTAAGTGCTGGCTAGTGCTCAAGAAAAAACTGGAAAAACTTCTATGGTACTCGTAAAAATGAAAATTCAATATTCCGGGCCAACTTGTATGCAGCCCGGAAATACCAGCATTTTTCATCGAGAGCTTGAAAAAACTTAATGCTAGCTAAGTGCTGGCGAGTGCTGAAGAAAAAATTCGAAAATCTCACTCAGGAGTGGAAAAATTTGTAATTGAATTTTCCGGGCCAACTTTATGCAGCCCGGAAAACCCAGCATTTTTCAATGAAATTTTGAAAAAGGTTAATGCTAGCCAAGTGCTGGCGAGTGCTGAACAAAAAATTTAAAAATCTCATTCAGAAGTGGAAAAATTTGCAATTGAATTTTCCGGGCCAACTTGATGCATTCCGAAAAAATCAGAATTTTTCCATGAAATCTTGAAGGAAGTTCATAGTACTGAAGTGCTGGCGAGTGCTAAAAAAAATTCGAAAAATCTGCCATAGGAATAAAAAAAATAAGGAGTTAATTTTGCGTAGCCATTTTGCGGGGCAACGTATAGCAGCCCACAGAAAAAGGTTTTATCCAACACATAACAATTATGAGATTTCTTATTAATGTCATTGTTGATAAATCAAACACTAGTATGTTATGATCCATAACGCACTAGTGACTTATGGATTATAACCCACTTTCATATTTATTCATAACTATTACAAGCTGAATTCACACTGATATTAAAATTTGAGAACGCCAACGGTTTTTTCTTATTTGAAGTTATTGTTACGCTAAATTCACACAAACTGGTTTGTGGCCGGCCGAATTTCTGCCGGTCATCCAAATCGCACGCTGATTGATGCTGGCGTGAATGCCAGGTCGCATTCACCAATCAGCATGCGATTTGGAAGACCGGCATGAAACTGACCGACCAAAAACCGGTGTGTGTGGATCTAGCGTTTACTACGTTGGTTAGTTAATTGCAACCAGTGGCTACCCTATCGGTACAACTGCTGATAGTGCTTGAAGACGCTGATGCATTACAAACTTGCAACTTTTCTGCAATTTGTACCGATTCTTTACGGTATCAGGGGTGACGTTTCAAATGTAGTGATATTTCCTCTGCATCGATTTCTCTAATTTTCCACACATTAGCTGTCACACCTCAAATTTTTGTGAGAAACAAAATAGTGGCTGGTCTCAAAGACATGTATTTTTCCAGGAAAATATTCTCTTTGCCATATTTGTTGTTTGAGTGAAACTGACGGAATAGATAAATCGGGTAAATCCACTTTATCCGAACAGAAAAAACAATATCTTAAATCCCTGATCGCTGACGATAGTGAATCTACAGAAGAAAAATTATTTTAGATAGCGTTTTCACTGATGAAGAAACTAACTCAACTCAGTTGGAATTACTGGAATCAGACGAATATGAATCTAAGTTAAAAACTTGGTACTTATCTATTTAAGATAAATCAAAAATGGCCAGTGGTAAAGAAATTGATGGGGATCATGATAATATGCAGTACCTACCTAAAATCATAAAACCAATAACTAATTTATGTAAATTAATCATTGCTGCTTTGGATAGCAGTGATGACGCCAATCCTGAATAATGGCGGGACAGTTTGTTCCAGTGCATAGAAAGAGCATAGAAAGCAATTTCAACAATATGAAAAACTAAATTTTTCACAACTTTCAGCTGCCTCTGAGAGTGGATGGCGTGATTAGGAGGCACATGTATAGGAAGGAATTATGTGTCTTGCTCTAAGTTCGAGTGCTTCTTCAGGCACAAGTGCTGTCAAAATGTCGATGACTCAAAAAATGTCATGACAAACACCTGCAGGATAGATTGTCATCTTCAAATTCTGAGCATATTATGATTCGCCTGAATTTAGGTTGAGAATAGAAAACTGGTATGAGAGTGAAGAACACTACATAATTTCTATAGTTCAGAAACTTGTCACAGATAAAATGGGTGCTCAAGTTCATGAAATGAGGAGTAAACTTATAAAAACAATTCATAAAGGACAAATGCTGCCAAACAATTTGAACCTCATTTCGACACACGAGATGGTTGTGACACACACAACCCTACCAGAACTGCTGACCAAACTCATGAATATCAATTTTTCACCTTGGTGTAAAACTGCTGATGTTTTTTGTCCTGGTTGTGACTATGAAGAAGTCATCAAATCAGCTTTATTACCGGTCAGTTGTAAATATGACTTCGAAAAAAACTCCAAACTTCACTTTCCACCAAATAGATATTCTGTGGAAGTAGTAAGCGGAAATCTAAGGAGATAAAATATAGAACAAATGATTGTTTTTTATGTTTGGAATGGAGAGATATAAAAGGAGGTGATCAACAATGCAAACTCTCAGATATTCCAAATTGCATTTCTCTGCAAGAAAAATACACACTCTAAAAGGTATAATTGAGATAACTGGTGAAAAACAAAATTCGTATAAATGAGGATACTAGAGTGACAACCGCGCTATTGATGTTCACCTATTGAAGGAATAGGTTTTTATGCTTTCATTATTGAAATTTTAATTTTGTAATCCAACTTCAATATTGTATATAAATATATGTATACACAAATAGGTATATTTGTTTTTTCAGGAATAAATTTATTAAAATGAAACTTTTCTCTTTGATTCATTCTCATCTAACGAAATCATCGAAAAACAACTATAATTTTCAACTAGGATTCACGGATCATTGTCCGTTTCATCATATTCTCCCTCAAGGATTACAAATTCAATTTTCTCACTTTTTCAGACGATATTTTCTAACATGAAATATGAAAAATTTCTAAGGAAAAGAAAATTCTTTGCCTTTACGGAGGCCACATCGAGAACATTTTTGAAACATAGATGAATTCAAAATAGTAATCATTCAGTGAAAGAGGAAGTATAGATTTCTTTTTTAGCATTTGATTGGAGATGTGAAACTTCATTTTGACGCGATTGGATGTCACCACCTTAGTACTTTGTAATATTTTACTCATAACTTCACAACCAATTGCTTCAAATTTCGAAGTTTTTCATGAAGATTTTGTCCCTGAGATGTATGGGATACTGATGAGGCCAAACAATGCCGAAACGGTATATCTCTCATCTCAGTGACAAAATCTAATATCATTTCTCCAACCTCATGATAAAAGATCTCTGAGCCTGGGAATTGAAAATGGTATTCATTTCGATGATTACTATTTTGAATTCATCTATGTTTCAAAAATGAAAAATTTCCTTTCAGTTTTTCTTTCCTCGAAATTCATCTGTATTGGATTCATTCAGATTTTTTCTGATAAATTTTATCGTTAATATTTTTCATTTTATTCATTTTTCCTACAGCTTTCCCCAGTTACCCACTAGAAACATATTCTTTTCAGAATATCATTTTCCGAATATCAATACAGAATGCTGTTATTTCCGGTAAACTTATGAGTTGAACCGAAAAATTTTATCGAAATTCATTTTTCTGTTCTCGAAATTTTTTATTTTTTCAAGTAATTACTTGCTAGAATCCAACTAGTACTCGCTAGAATCGCACTAGCTTCCGAAAAAAAAAACGATTTTTGAGGGCAGTCATAGGTTGTCCCGCGAAATGGCTACGCAAAATTCACCCCTAAAAGTTTTTGTTCTCATGGCAGATTTTTTCAATTTTTTTTTAAGCACTCACCATCACTTCACTTATATCAACTTCCTTCAAGATTTAAATGAAAAATTCTGATTTTTTCGGGCAGCATCAAGTTGGTCGGGAAAATTCAATTGCAAATTTTTCCACTTCTGAGTGAGATTTTAAAATTTTTTCTTCAGCACTCTCCAGCACTTGGCTAGCATTAACTTTTTTTCAGAATTTCTTTGAAAAATTGTTGGGTTTTCCATGCTGCGTGAAGTTGTCCCGGAAAATTCAATTGCAAATTGTTTCCACTCCTGAGTGAGTTTTTCCAAATTTTTTTTCAGCACTCGCCAGCACTTGGCTAGCATTAACTTTTTGCGAAATTCCGTTGAAAAATGCTGGGTTTTCCGGGCTGCATAAAGGTGGCCCGGAAAATTCAATTACAAATTTTTCCACTCCTGAATGAGATTTTCAAATTTTTTCTTCAGCACTCGCCAGCACTTAGCTAGCATTAAGTTTTTTCAAGCTCTCGATGAAAAATGCTGGTTTTTCCGGGCTGCATACAAGTTGGCCCGGAAAATTGAATTTTCATTTTCACGAGTACCATCGAAGATTTTCCAGTTTTTTTTTCAGCACTCGCCAGCACTTACCTAGCATTAGCAATATACAAAAAATTTTGTAAAAATGCCACAACTACCGGGCCAACTTGACGGACCCAGTTTTTTCCCCCTCATTCCTGTGCTAAGATTTTCGGAATGGAATCAGACGATTGCTCATAAAAAAAATAATTTTTAAGTTACATTGTGATGGTGAAAGTCTTTTATGGAATACAGTGTTTTTCACCCGTTCAATACCGTGCTGTGAGTTTCGGGATGGAATGAGAAGATCATTTACATAAAAAACAATTTTGCGCAAAGTAACATTATGATAGTGTTAGTCCCTCTTCTGAAAATAAGGAAATAATTATGTTTCTACCCCTTCAATTCCGTGCTGAAAAAATCGTAAGAGATGAAGAGAAGTGCTTTCTGAAAGTGAAAGCCTTCCTTGAGAAAATTCGGGAAGAACAGCTTTTTTTACCCCCTCATTCCCGTGCTGGGTGATTCTGAATGAAATTAGACGATAGCTCATATAAAGGAAAAATTTTGCGAAAAATTACATTCTGATAGTGAAAGACCTTATTGTGAAAATTGGGGAATAGTCTTTTGCACCCCTCTCATTTCCGTGCTGGAAGAACCAGAATGGATTAAGATTATTGCTTATATGAAAGAAATGTTTCATTCTGGAAGTGAAAGTCTATCTTGTGAAAATTAGTTAATACTAATATTAATATTGCAACACAGGAGTTGTTTTCAGACTTCTTTTCAATTTTTCAAATATGTATCCTCTTCCTTTGAAATTTCTCTCGATAGTTTAGTCAGATAAATTAGAGAAAGTAATGATAAAATTATGATATTAAGTTATTAAACTAACCTAAAGATTTCTCTACTAATGGGTTATACAGGGTGTTTCAAAAAAAAGGTGACCATCTCTCCAGGATAGATAGAAAACTGAAAAATAGTAGGGGTTTGTTCAGTAAATCATTTTCGTAACGCCATCCGTATTCAAGATACAGGGCGTTGAAAAAGAAAGAAATATACACAATTTTTACTATTTTGCCGAAACTACCGGCAATATTGTAATAAAATTTTAAACGAATATGTTTTGGGAGCTGATAAATCTGATTAATGTGTTTTGATGTGTGATTCTCATAGAGTTGTTTTGAACATAACTTTCTCGATATTAGATTTATTCAGTAAATTTCGAGCGATATCAAACATCATTCAATTTTACACCAAAAAAATATTCCTGATGAAACTCGATAGTGTGCACCGTTTTCGGAATATTTCGATTTGAATATTATGAAGCAATAACCGATGCTTGTATAAATTATTGATAAAGTACATAATTATTATTATTTTTAATTATAAAGCACGATGGAACTCCACGCCACATTGATAGAAGGTGTCATAATCTGTTGAGTAACTATTTTCCGAATAGATTGATTGGTAGGAGTGTAGAAGCTCCGCTTCATTGGCTTCCTCGGTCATGCGATTTCAATCCCTTGGAGCACACAGTTTGGTCTTACATTGAAGAAGAAATTTATGCAACAGGGGTAAATTCACCTCAAGAATTGAAGGAAAGAATTTAACGTCACTTCTATGACGTCATCGTTGACTCCCAAGCGTTATGAAGATTAATGGATTTTTTTAGAAAAATGGATAGATTTGTGTATTTGTGAGAACGGAGGACATTTTGAACACCTACTCTAATTGAGTTTTTTTATGTTTTCAGTCTTTTTCAAATGTTCTTGTGATTTTTTGTTCAATATATACATTCATCATTACTTTATACCAGAATCGATCATATCTTCATAATTTTCAAATCAAAATATTCCGAAAACGGTGCACAATATCGAGTTTAATCAAGAGTGCCTTTTTGGTGTGAAATTGAATGATGTTTAAGATCGCTCGAAATTTAGCTCCAGAAATCTAACATCAAAAAAATTATAATCAAAACAACTTTGTACGAACCGTGTAACTAGCGCCCTCTATGAGAGTCAGACATCAGAACACTCATTAGATGTATCAGCTTCCACAACATATTCTTGTAAAATTTCATTACATTGTTGCCAGTAGTTTCGGCAAAATCGTAAAAAATGTGTATATTTTTTTCTTTTTCAACGCCCTCCCTGTATCTTGAATACGGATGGCTTTACGAGAATTTTTACTGAACAAACCCCTATTATGTTTTAGTTTTCTGTCTATCCTAGAGAGATGGTCACATTTTTTTGAAACACCTTGTATGTATACGTCATGGTTGATCTTGAAGCCGAAAAATACGAATTTATTTTAATTTTATCAATTCATCGCTAAGATACACGTAAACATTAATCAACATTAGGTTCAGTTACAATAGGAATTCTTGAAAACATGCTGGGAAACATATGATAAAAAATTCCTGCATTCAAGCCACAGCGAAAAGGTTGAGACGTTTGAATTTCATTTTCATTATTTTGAACAGAATGATTTTAAATTATTTCGATTTCGGTTTCATCAGGTTATACACCATCATCACTAATAATATGACATAAGTGAATGAATATGTATTTACTTGCAATCAGTCTTCTATGCCTATACTATATTATTTCATCTCTGTGTTATCTCGGTGACAGACAGAAGCAGTCCATATTACTTTAGGTCTACGGATGACAGAAATGGCTATAACAACACTGTCTCTAGTTATAACGTTCATAGAATATCATAAATTAGTAGTTTTGAACTACTCATGATGTTAGCAGTGTAATCATCTCTACAGGCTCTGATATAAATACCAATTAATCGGTATAAGTGGAAAACAGTTAACTGCGCAAAGAAGTTCAAGGAATTTGACATCAAATGTGAGTATACTTATTGATATCAACTGTATCAAGTGTAACTTGATACTAGAAATATCTTGCAGTGTTTCGACGTAAATGAATATAACCAAATAAGATCCAACTCATTAAACGTAACCTCACTTTTCATCCAGTCGTAAAATTTTGAATTTGCACATGCGCAGATCTTTGAATCGGCCATCGCACATGGCAAATAGTTCATTTCAACTTCATTTTCACGTGAGCAGTATACAAGCGACGAAGGAGCGAGTTTTCGATTGCATAAGTGTTGGAATTGCCTTCTGCAAGTAGTATCAGACAATGATTTCTCTATTTTTTTCAAGTTCTGTGAATTACTCTCTGAATTCAATGAGAAATTCACTGTGATTTTTGAATTGTATCTTGACACTCGGTGTGACTGTTACGGAAATTGTTAGATCCTGGTTTCACAAAAAAATTGAATGTACCTCTAAATTAATTGGAGCCACCGCGATTCGTTGAAATTTCAAAACGATTGGTTCGAATTTACGTCAGATTTTCTGATCGCACAATCAAAGCTTTGTGAAAATTGAAATGATCAGAAGTCAGAGTTGGCAACCACAAAACGTTGAGATAAGTGATCTGATTATGTTCTTTTTTTGTTTAGGATGGATAAAAAAGAAAATTTTCCCAGGAACTGTTTTACGAAAGTTTAATTATTTTTTTCTTATTCTTTGCCAAAGCTCCTTTTGTCACATATTTAAGATCAAAATAATGTGAGAATATCTCAGTTTTTCACATATTTCATGGTAATATTTATTTAACTATACTTCTTCACTTTAATATTATAAATGTGAATGTCCGTGTGTTTGTTTGTCCTCTATGGACGCAGGAACCAGATGACCGATTCTGATGAAACTTTCACTATAATGGAGAGAAGTTATTTTGGGAGGTTTTCATGTAGGATTCATTCCTATATCACGAAGAAATGACAAAAATATAACAAGTTTTCATGAAAAGTCAGCCAGGTTTTTTCAGGCTTTTACGGCCGACGCTGGGTAAACTATAAGACATAGAGACATGGTCAGAGACAATTTTGTAGGGCTCAAAAAGTTCTATGGATGGCATATGTCTAACTGTTGGGTACAACTCACGATAACCATTTTCAACTGTTTCAATTCAACTCGAAGAATTTTAAATTTGAAGAGGGCCTTGACTGGCATGGAATGAATTCATATAAAAATGAATGTGATTGTTATCTGCGGCATTTATTCCTGATGGAAAATGCTTCTTACAGTAAAATTTTCTAAAGGATACTTTAAAAGTTACCGTAATGGTAAGTTGAGCAAGAAATTACTGAATCTACGCGAGATAGCGTAGTCACGTGCATGTCTCTCCTTCGATACGAGGTTATGAATGTGGGGTTGCAGACCTATCAGTACCGTTTTAAATTGAAATATTACGCGAGCGGAGCCGCGGGTTTGGGCTTGTTCATTATAAGTTGGCTTCCTGCCACAGATTAATTCATGATCTGTCACATTTATGAGAGAGAAAACAATTCTGCCAATCAATATTTTTGAATGCAGAGATCGCTAAAGGATATTCCATTGATTTTCATTTATGTGAGAAAATGCCACGTAAGGAAGCCTTAGAGGGGGGTAATTGGTTCTTACTAAGATCCAGATACTCCCTTGATATTCAGTTTCAAAGTTCCGAAAAAACTTCTTGGAGTGATCCGTCCCGGGGAAATTCCGCCAGGTTGTATTCCTTTTTGGTCTTCTTCTCCAGAAACACCAAACACCTCCTTAGAGGTACATTTTCCTATACCACAAAAAGGTTCTGGGCCAGTGAGCGGCTTCCGTGCACCCCCTCTGGCAAGTGTCTGGGCCTCTTCGTTTCCCTCAAAATATGACAAACTATGCGGTGCAGAATGTCTATTTTTTGAGAAATTTGAGAACTGGATATGGGCTGATTGGCATCTACATGAACACATAATTTACATCTCTTTTGAACACTTTTTTTGGTATAGAATGCATATATTCTTTTTCCGCATCATGATGGCATCTAGCGCATTTGTTTATGCATCTGAAGCTTAAGAAACGATAGAAAATATTCAATATTGTTTGAACAGACGAAACTTGTTGACCGGGGTGAGGAAATACAAATCACCAAAGTACTTCCTTGTGAGTCAGCGTCCGAACATCATTTGAATACATTAATTTTCTGTTCACACTTTTTAATTTTTTCAGAACAGCAATATTTTCAATCCGTACAGGCTAAGCTCAGATTGTCACTGAGAGGAGCGATATACCGGTTTCACTTTTATTTGGCGTCATCAGTATCCCATATAGCTCAGAGACAAAATCTTCATAAAAAACTGCTATATCTGAAGCAAACGGTTGAGGCGTACTGAGAAAAATATTACAAAGTGGCGACATCTATTATCATCAATAGAGAAGTTAAATATCTCCAATCACATGATGAAGAGAACTGAGTACATCCTCTTTCCGGCCATGAGATTTTAGCTGTGGCACTAAATCATGGCTCCATAGGAATTGAGCGTTTCCATCACTCGAAGAAATTGTTGCATGAGGCCCTGATTTAGGGCTATTGCTAAAATCTCATGGAGTGAAAGAGGATGTACGCAGTTCGTTTTAGCCTGTGATTGGAGATATTTAACTTCTCTATTATATATATATATATATATATATATATATATATATATATATATATATATATATATATATATATATATTCTTTTGAATAAGAGAGCTGAAATAATACAATAAATGTTGAAACAAAAAGAACCTAAGCTGAGGTAAAAAAAAGGAACGGGGTACCACAACATTCTTCGTATGATACTATAGTTTCATACGATACTATCATCACCAGTATCATACGATACTATAGAGCCAGGGGAAAAAACCTCAGCCGAAAAAACCTGTCTCCCCGTTAAAAAAATAAAATAAAATTGTTGTATCTGAATATTCTATATAGAAGGACATCACGATCAGCGGGACGGCTCTTCGGAGAAAGGATTTCCAAACACAAACTCCAACCTGAGAATAAAAAAAGACAAAACAGCAAGAGAATTCAATTTAGAGAATCAAATTGATCTGAAATTTTCAACCCATTGCAAAAATGAGTTTGATATATTGTGTATGGCTCTAATGCCATCTTGGAATTTATAAATCGAACAATTATTAATTAGGTGTTCAACTGTTTCCTCTGATTCACCACATTCACAATTAGGACTATCAACCGAATTTCACTTGAAAAGCATGCTATTGGTACGACCATGACCTGTTCTTATTCGATTAAGAAGGGGCCATATTCTCCTGGGAAGGTTAAAACCAGGAACTTTATTCGATGGATCAGATATTAGATCTTTATTGAATAAAGAACATACATCCCATTCGGATTTCCAGATTTCGTTGTAGCTGAAGTTCGAAATCAGAAAGTTATTCGACCAAATAGGTTTACGATATTTCAGTCTTGGAATTCTATTTTCTGGAACGTAGGAAAGTATCGGAAAAGAATCCGGAAATGAATTGAATTTATTCCAAGAATTCCAAGTTGCATACTGTCTTCGAATATGGGGAGGAACTATATTTGATAGCACTGGTAGCCATTGGATAGGTGTAGATCGGATGGTTCCAGTAATTATTCTCATTGAAAAATTGAGCTGTGCATCGATTTTCTGAACATGAACACTATTGAGCCAAACAGGGCAACAATATTCAGCGGTGGAAACAACCAGGGCAAGGGCTGTTGTGCGAAGAGCAGTCGGGTCAGCACCCCATGACGTACCAGCAAGTTTCTGTAGAATGTTATTTCTCGTTTTCAGCTTCATTCGTAAGTCATCCAAATGACGATAATAGATGTCACCACTTTGTAATATTTTACTCGAAACGACTCGAGACTTGCTTCAAATATAGAAGTTTTTTATGAAGATTGTCGCTGAGTGTTACGAAATACTGATGATGCCAAATAGGGCTGAAACCGGTAGATGTCTCGTCTCGGTGACAAAATCTGATATCATTTCTTCAACCTCATGTCAGAACATCTGTGCGCATAGGAATTAAAATGGTATTCATTTCGATTATTTACTATTTTGAATTAATTTGAAGCAAAGTCTCAGGAATACTCTCACATGGAAAAAATTCAAGAAAAAAAATGAAGAACTGTATTGTTTCTTAAACTTTTGTTAAATTTAATCGATGTATTTAGTTTCTTAAGTGGTGCATACCGTGAGTATTTCTTGTGAGTATTAAATAAATAAATGAATAAATAATCTATGTTTCACAAATATTTTCGGTGTTGCCCATAGAATATAAAATATAAAGGAAGGAGCATTTTCATTATTATTGTTGTCCGGGGTGGATGAGTTTCAATACAAAAAAGAAAAATCGCATTTGAAATGATTTCATTCCTTCTTATATCAAGTTGAGACCAAAATAATATATTCCGTCAGCATCTCTCAAGTGATTATTTGAAAACGAGTAGCTTAAATGAAAAAAAGAGTATGGATATTTGAATCAAATAGAAATACTTGTATGGTAAATACCTTTATTATACACAACGAACATATTTGGAATACCCTGAATAAATGTACAGTCTTCATTGAAGATGTGAGACCGCTTTTTCAATATAATATGGCAAAAAACAGCATGTAAGAAGTTCATCCATTCGAATTTTATTGACCATACCGTTGAGTACAGCCTCTGCTGAAAAAAGTTTCTCAAAATGAAAGCTGGTAAAAAAAAATTTGCGAAATACAATGTATCAAGAAAGACTTTCTGCTTTGGCATCCCTCTCTATCGAAACAGATTTAACATCCCAGCTGGACTATGATTATGATTAAGCAGTTAAGTGAGGCTAGAAACCGACAATTTTTATTTGATTTTTACTTCATAATTCGTATATCTATTTTTAAGAAAAAAAATAAAACTGCTAAAATCTCATTGAGTGAAAGAGGATGTACAGAGTTCTTTTTTCGCATGTCACTGCTTTGTAATTTCTGCTCAGTACATCGCATCCGATTACTTTAAATATCGAAATTTTTATGAACATTTTGTCCCTGAGATGTATAATACGATACTGATGAGGCCAAACAAGGCTGAAACCGGTATATCTCTCATCTCGGTGACAAAATCTAATATAATTTCTCCAACTTCATGATAAAAGATCTCTGAGCCTGGGAATTGAAAATGGTATTTATTTCGATGATTACTATTTTGAATTAATCTATGTTTCAAAAAATCGTATATCCATTGTCTGGGAGGTCTTTGCATATTACTGAAAACTTCATTTGTCAATTGACAAATCAAAATATAGTCACGATTCTACGAAGTTATATGAAAAATAGAAATTGTCTGACGAAGGAGTCTGATTTAGACTCCGAAACGTTACGCTTCAGAGTTCAAAGTGTTTTCTTTTTGTTCATTGTTAGGCAACAATTTCTTCTTGTAAAGTTTTTGTCCCTGACAAATGAGTGCTCAAATTTTTACGCAGGGGTCTTTCTTCTATTATTTAGAAAATTTTTCTAATTGTTTCTCGTTTCAGAGACTGATAGGAGAGAAAAACGAAATAAAGTTTTCAGGAATATTCATAATTCGTCACATATATTTTATTGAATGTTAGACAATTTCGATTGTTTCTTATGAAAACCTTTTTTCATGAAGGGGCCTCGCAAATTTTATCTCGCCCACATAAAATTTGGGTCTTGTTACGCCACTGCTTCCATATACGGCAGCTATCAAAAGACTGAATAAAATAATCTGAAAAAAATTCCTATAATTTATTTCCTATAATAAATTCTTGTAACAATGGGAAGGATAAATGTTTTTTCTGTATTGGCATCTGATTTTAAATAGAGTACCTTTCTAAATTTGTATATAGATGGCAGCATATAGATGGGTTTGACGGGTATTCGGCTTTAATTTTGTCACGACTTTTGAAAGCCACTGAGTAATAGCACCTTTTAGAATTTCAGATGTTCTTGGCATAATTTTTTCAACGCCCTAACTTCTTCCTTGTGGGTTGAAAATGAAAACCGCATCTGATTTCTCATAGGGCACTTATACTGTGAAATGGATTGAAGTACTTTTCAAAACTTGTAATTTTGGATTTATTTCAAGAAAATAATCAACTGTATCGAAGTTCTGAAGGAGATATTTTTTTTTAAAAATTCACAGAAATGTTAGAGCTGGAAAATTAAACGTGATTGATATTTTGAACCACTTGTAATGAAGCTAAATTGGTACTTCTTATAAATTTTTAGCGAGATAATCTATCCTTAAGAAAACTCCTCATCAACATATTTTTGTAAACCGGACTGTTTTTTTTTTACAATTTTGATTAGTCTGAGTTTTGAAAAACCAATTGTCCTTCCATGCTCTGTCATAATTTCACTTTAGGTAAATGAAAGCTATAATAATTTCACCTACGAAAATTAGAATTCTTTTCTCGTTTATCTTAGGCTATTTTTGATGACTGATAACTTACCCTTGATGCAATCATGTTTGAAGTTCACCTAAAACAACCAAAGGTGATAATGATGTTTTCTATTATCACTGTAGTATTTATGGAAAAAAATCAGAATCATTATCTATCCCCTGACATTTTTGAAAAATCGCGATCGTTCAGAATTTTGTTCATGTTCGACCAAATATTAATAAATCGGAAACGACGCCAACAAAATGTCGAGTTGTTGTATTGGGCGAATGTAATTATAAATACAGTAACTTGTTTACAATAATGCATTTTATGAATATCAAATGCTCCACGAGAATTAGCGACAGTGGTGTGTCTTCGAATTTAGGTTTACAACGTCCATTCTCCTTATTCTTTGAGCTTTCTGTGAGGAATCATGGTTGACACTATGAAATTCAATCGTATTCGCACATGTGCAAAATAATGCTTGGAACATATTCTGCTCATCGTCATAACAATACGATTTAAAGCCCTGGGAAGATGGCACCCACAAAATGCGAATTGTTTTACGGTATCTATAGCTATCGTTTAGCCTTTATCGCCAGTGATAAGTAATATACAATTGTGCTGCAAAAAAGTTAGGGAAGTTCAGAAATTTTGGGACTATTTCAAAAGTTTCCATTTTTCTTCACTCCTGCTTTTTCAAATATGAGAACTTTACAAGTTTTCCCACTCTCATCAATCTGATTTTTTTCCCATTTCTTTATTCATGAGTTTTACAGTTTCAGGAGGAAATTTATTTTTAGTATACGTAATACAAAAAGAATTTTAACAAAAAAGACTGACTTAGAAAAGAAATTCCGAAACGAAAGTGCACTAAAAAGAAAAAAAATTTTTTGCGGTTTTACCACACAAAAAGCTACCAACTTCATATCTAAACACATGTCTATGAATAACAAACAATGAGCAAGATATTTTTCAGAGTTGTCCTTAGTAAAATGAAATGAAAAATATTAGACAACTGAAATGCCAATAAAATTATGACGATAATAATATGATGTAGGTACTCACAATTGTTGTAGTAGTATGTAGTGTAGGTACTTAGACTCACAAACCTACCTTGGCTGTCACCGACTTCAAAAATAACAATAATTGTGAGTACATCACATTATTATAATCATATTTTGATTGACTTTTCAGTAGTCAAATTTTTTTCATTTCATTATTATTAAAAAATACTGCAGAATATTTTGCTCATTGTTTGCTATTCATAGGTACGTGTTCATTATTCATTTAGATTTGAGATTGGTAAGTGCTTTTTCCGTTAAAAAATTTTTATATTTTTTTATTTTCAGTGACTCATGAACTAATTTGACTGAATATGGGTAGATCTACTAAACGTGGTGCTTATATGAGACAGTGCCGTTTAAATAAACTTTATGAGGGCATATTTCATTTCAGTTAAAAGTTATGAGGTAATGTAACGAAGCGAACTTCGTCACTAAGAACAACTTGTATATTTTCCAACTGTTTCCGAATTCAAACACGAAATTATTTATAATTTCGTATTGTGTTGAATTCAAGCGTAAAATTATTTCGAGTTTCGTATCGTGAAAATCTAAGAAGCCGATTTCAAATTCCTGCCTATGTAGAAAAACTTATGTTCGCCGTGGTCGGTGACCTTATCTATCCCATATGTGTTTTTTCTTTCGCAGACGGCAATTGTTTTGACGATATTCGAGACTCGAAATGTTTCCCCTCTAACCGAACATATAAATTCGGCGGTTTTCAAGCAGGCAGTCAGTTTTTCAGTTTTCCGACGGTCAGATTTAAGTTTCGAAAGTTTTTCGAGTTGGTAGTTCCGAAGAGTTTTGTGCTGTTTCAATTCCTCGTATTCTGAACGTGAAATTCTAATTGCCGTCGCGCGCTAGAATTCACATTCGTCCTCATTCAGACTACAATTTCGGTGTTTCCGACGAGCGAAATGAGACTAAAGTGTTGTGTTGGGACCAGAAATCCACAGGATTGGTAAGACCCATTTTATTCACCTGTCTACGTGGCCGGCAAGTTTTCCTGTACTGTTCGACAAGGGGGCGAGATCCATTATTTATACTCCTCATTATTGTTATTTAGTATTTCTTCGCGTAGTCTACGTTTAGGCCCCGGTGGTAGAGGTATCAATGAGTTGATACTCTTTCACCCCTCAGGTAGAGTCGGTCTCAGGGTCCTTGCTTGGTTGCTCTCCCTCGCGGGACCACTGGACAGACTCTTCAATCTTGAGAAAAGAGGGGCCAGTGTCTTCATTTCCGGGTTCGGGGACCTTCTTGCCAGATATACACATCTTCTGTTCCCAAACTCATTTTTGGTGGGTGCGCCAATACACTCTAAACCTAGGGTACTGTTACTCAGTATTTCTTCGCGTAGTCTACGTTTAGGCCCCGGTGGTAGAGGTATCATTGAGTTGATACTCTTTCACCCCTCAGGTAGAGTGGTCTCAGGGTCTTTGCTTGGTTGCTCTCCCTCGTGGGACCACTGGACAGACTCTTCAACCTTGAGGAAAGGGGTGAATTCTCCTATATTTCCCCACTGTGGCTGACATCTGGCCAGCGAATTTCGCAACGTTTCTTCGAACTCCATTTTGGCAGGCGCGCCGACGTGCGCAGCCCTGGTTTTTCTTTGCGGCTGTCTCGGGGATATTGGACAGGACTCTTCGAGTCAATAAGGGGAGGGGACAGTAGATCGCGTGCGCGCGCAGGACAGGATAACTTGTTGACAGGTAGACTGTGTGTACCGCTTTTCACCTGTTACTCTGTATGCTTTTCACTGGTAATAAAGATTATTAAGTTACAGGCTGTCGTTCTCATACTAAATTGCTTTCGAATCACTCATTTTCACCGCTTTACATACGCCGCCCGCTCACCTCGCTTCATTCTCTTCCTTCCGTCATTTCTTTTGAATTTACTTTATAGCTTTTTTGTGTATATTGTTAACTTTGCTGCTTTTTACCTCATTCGTTTCCTGGTAGCACCGCCAATTAATTGCAGCATTGCACGTGACATTCAAGTGTATTTTACAATTTATTGTGTCTCGTCGGAGTGCGTTTTATTTATTTAGCTCAAAGTTGCTTCTCTTCAGGGGAAGGACCAGAAACCCATCAATCGCTTCCACCCTAGATTGAATCGAACCTTGTCTCCAACTGTAGAAAAGCTACCCAGGTGGACAACAGTGAGCGACGTAAGGAATTGCGGCCTTATAAAACCTATCGCAATTGGCGCCCGAGTAAGCTTGGAAAGAGAGTGGTAGGTGCAAATCGCAACCCGGAGAAAAACGCCATCACAGTAGAAATAGCACTTAAAAAATAGAAAATATATATACAGACGAATTGATAACCACCTCCTTTTTTAAAGCCCGTTAAAAACCAAAATAAAGAAAAAAACTGAAGTGGAAGTCAAGTTTTTATATCAAACTTCATTATGAGAATACACAATTCAATGCAGGCTGATACAGCTGCACATAGCAAATAATAAAAAATCATTTGTAGAAAATGAAGTCTGATTTTATTAGGAAAACAAATTTCCTTACAGAGTTTGAATAATTATATATTCATATAAAACAAAATTAAGGGTCATATTTAAAAAATTCAAGTAGTATATTGAAGGTCGTCCAGAACTTTTCTGTATAAATTTCATGAGTTATCATTTCAATTCATTCGCTTTCAGTATAAAAATTATTTTCACTTCAATACTGAATTAAAATATAAGATTCAACTTGAAATTATTATGAGCAACTAGAAACCACCATGTTTTCTCGATCGCAGTTTGTGCTCTATCTTGATGAACTCTTCTTATCATAATTCTGCAACAGAACAAATTTTGTTTAATGAAAAAAAAGAAACAGAGGTACAATAGAAATTATTTAAATTATTGAATCTGCTCACACATTAACCAAAAATTTATTTCCTCTGTAATTAAAGGATAGGTCTATACAGTATCGGGCAAATATATGGAATAAATTCAGTCTCCCTCAAAAAACTATCCTTTGTTACGAATTATCAGACATATCAGCTGCATCTGGCCGACGCTGAAATAATAGTTGTTTACACACCAAGTGAGTTAAACGAATGATATTATTAAAGATCCAGGCAGGGCATTCTTTGTTTAGGTCCCTTATACACACTCTTCTATTCCCCTCAGATGTAATACGTGGCGAAGATTCCCATGATCAGAATTACAAAATCTCATATGCGAACCTTCCTAGTGACGTAATGAACAAGAAAGAAAGCACCGAGAAAAACTTGGGAGCAATGCTATGCAGAAGAGAGGAGAATGGGAGCTGGAACTGACCGCAATATTGAAAACAAAAACGTAAAATGAAATACAGATGGTTCTAAAACCAATACAGGAGGAGCTGGTGCAGGGATTCACGGAGCTTATGCCAAGTGTGCACTGTCGTTAGGCTCCTGTATGAGTATTCAGCAGAAATATCAGCAATCGAAAGATTTCTAGACATCACTCCGAAAAAAACTTTCAGAAGTGAGATAAACCTATTCATTAAGATAGTCAAGCTGCTATTAGAGCACTGAGTTTCTATGGCATTGACTCAAACTTGACTTGGAAGTGCCAGAACAAACTCAATGAGGTCGGCAGGAAAATTAAGGTCTCTTTAATCTCGGTTCCCGGTCATTCGGACATCAAAAGAAACCAAGAGACCAACACACTTGACACATAGGATGCACGAAAGCAGCTCACTGGTCGAGAAACTTTCTGTGGCATTGGAAAATGTACCTATAAGAATGAGTTTCTGGAGGATAAAAAAGCCGGCGGAATCTTCCAGTGATGGATAACTTCAAAAAGTTTTGGTTATCTATTGAAATATTTTCTGGGAGGTCTCTGCATTTTCCTGAAAACTTAATATGGGTTTTCTCTCCCAGTTTCTGAAATAAGAAAGAATTAGAAATTTTTTTAATAATATAAGAAAAGCCCCTGCTTAAAAAATTTGAGCACTAATTTTTCAGGGGCCAAAACTTTACGAGAAAAAATTGTTGCCTAACAATGAACAGAAAAAAAATGAAAACACTTTGAAATCTTGAACGTTACGTTTCGGAGTCTAAATCAGACTCCTTCGTCAGACAATAACTGATTTTCATGCAACTTTGCAGAATCGTGACAATTTTATTGATTTTTGGATTGACATTTGTCAAAATATATATATAAAATATGTTTGTTTTCATTCCCTCATACCTACCCGTGCTAATAAGATATTCGGATTGAAATTAGACAATGTCTCATATGAAAATAATATTTTTCCGAAAATTTCCATTATATTAGTGAATGTCTTCACTGTATAAATTCAAAAATGAAAGCTGTTTTTCATTTTCTCATACCCGTGCTAAGAAATTCGGATCAAAATCAGACAATGTCTCATATGGAATTAATATTTTTGCCAAAATTTCCATTATAATAGTGAATATCTTTACTTTTTCAATTCGGGAGTAATAGTTGTTCATATTCCCTCACACCCGTGCTAAGATATTCCAATTGAAATCAGACGAGGTTTTCTATGAAAAAAATATTTTTGCGGAAATTTCCATTATAAGAGTGAATGTCTCTACTGTATAAATTCGGGAATAATAGTTTTTTTCATTTCCTCATACCCGTGCTAAGATATTCGGATTGAAATCAGACGATGTCTTATATCTGAAGAATATTTTTGCGAAAATTTACAATTTAATAGTAAATGTCTTTACTTATTAAATTCAGGAATAATGGTTGTTCATATTCCCATATTTTCGTCCGGTGAATGCGGCCAATGTCTTTACTGTTTGAATTCGGGAATAATAGTTGTTTTCATTCCATCATACTCATGTTAAGAGATTCGGATTGAAATCAGATGATATCTTATATGACGAAAATATTTTTGCGTAAATATCCATTATAATAGTGAATGGTTGCATTCACCGGACGTAATAGTTGTGCAACTGTTGCGGAATCGTATGGTGGCATATGCGCTGCAAACTCAACACGTTCAAAAGCAGTAGGCATTTTTTGGGAGCGCTTTCAATTTATGCTAGGAAGCGGTAGCGAAATTTTCGTCCGGTGAATGCGGCCAATGTCTTTACTGTTTAAATTCGGGAATAATAGTTGTTCTCATTCCCTCATATCCGTGCTAAAATATTCGGTTTGAAATCAGACGATGTCTTATATGAAAAAATATTTTCGGGAAAATTTCCATCATAATAGTAAATGTCTTTAACGTAGAAATTCAGGAATATTTGTTTTCATTCCGTCATAGTCATTTTAAGAGATTCAGATTGAAATCAGACGATGTCATATATGAAAAAATGTTTTTGCGGAAATTCCATTATAATAGTGAATGTCTTTACTGTATAAATTTGGGAATTATAGTTGTTTCACTTCGTCATATCAGTGCTAAGATATTCGGATTGGAATCAAACGAAGTCTTATATGAAAAAAATGTTTGTGATAATTTCCATTATGTGAATGTCATTACTGTAGAAATTCTGGAATAATAGTTGTTTTCATTCCATTAAACTCATGTTAAGTGATTCGGATTGAAATCAGACGATGTTTTATATAAAAAAAATATTTATTCGGAAATTTCCTTTATAATAGTGAATATCTTTACTGTTTAAATTCGGGAATATAAGTTGTTCATATTCCCTCATACCCGTGCTAAGATATACGGATTGAAATCAGAAGAGCTCTTCTATAAAAGAAATATTTTTGCAAAAATTTCCATTATAATGGTGAATGTCTTTACTGTATAAATTCGAAACTAATAGTTGTTTTCATTCCATCATACCCATGTTGAGAGATTGAAATCATACGATATCTCATATGAAAAAATATTTCTGGGAAAATTTCCATTATAATAGTGAATGTCTTCACCGTATACATTCGGGAATAATAGTTGTTTTCATTCAGTCATACTCATTTTGAGAGATTGAAATCAGACGATATCCCATCATAATATGAAAAAAATGTTTGCGGCAATTTCCATTATACTAGTGAATGTCTTTACTGTATAAATTCGGAAATAATAGTTGTTTTCATTCCATCATACCCATGTTGAGAGATTCGGATTGAAATCAGACGATATCTCATATGAGAAAAATATTTTTGCGGAAGTTTCGATTATAATAGTGAATGTCTTTACTGTTTAAATTCGGGAATAATAGCTGTTCATATTCCTTCATACCCGTGCTAAGATTTATTTATTTTATTTATTTATTTATTTATTTATTTATTTATTTATTTATTTATTTCTTCATTTATTTATTTATTTATTTATTTATTCATTTATTTATTTATTTATTTATTCATTTATTTATTTACATGAAATCGGAATGCGACAGGCTGAAGCCCAAATTGCATCCCCAGATTACAAAAAAAAGCAAATTCAGTGAAACAAAAAAAAGAAATAATTGAAATACACTTTGCATCAGTCTACTAAATCATACAGTATGAAAGTGTACAATATATAAAATAAAATAAAAGGGAGTTAATAACTATCAAAATGAAGAAAAAATGCAATGAGCATTTTTGTATCTAATAACAGCGCACATAACTAAATCAATAATTTCACTTTCAACAGTTTTTTTACTGATACCAGAGAAGAATGGAAAATGTCAATACTCTCACCTACGTCATTACAGACCACCAACATCCTACAAATCGAAGAATTCTTAGCAAGATTTGTCTTCTTTAATGGTAAATAAAACAACTCTGTACTTCACATTCTCAAGTCCTTCACTCTGAAAGGAATACTTTGCAAGATATCAGGAACCAGCAACTGGAAGTTAATAACTTTATAAAGGAAGACAAAATCGAACTTTTTCCTGCAATTTTCTGATGTCAACTTACCAAAGTGTTTTGAAACATGGGAATAATCATGGTTTTCTATGATGAAATTGTATTTAAATGCCAAAAATCGAATAAATCTATTTTGAACTTTTTGGAGTCTATCGATGTAACACTTGTATTGTGGATGCCATACAACCGCTCCAAAATTTAGACGACTGTTAATGAATGCCTGGTTTAAAGTCAAGAATGAACTGTTGCCGCTGAAACAGCGACAACTTCTTAAAATATAACCATGCAATTCTTTGGCGCCAGTAACAACACTTTCAATTTGATTGGAAAATATCAACTTACTGTCAAAGATCACCCCCAAGTCGCGTATGATGTTAACTTTTTTTATTATAGTACCATTCATCACATAAGTGTTCCGGAATGACATAGTATCGCGACTAAAAGTCATATTGAAACATTTGTCGTAATTCATTAATAAACTGTTGTTCGCGCAATAGTCCGACAATCTATCGAGATCAGATTGAATTTTCACGAACGAGTCCAACTCATCAATCTTCAGAAACAATTTCAAGTCATCGGCATATAGCGAAAATTTCACATACTTCAGGATTTTACCGATATCGTTGATATATATGATAAAAAGTAATGGCCCTAAGTGGGAGTCCTGCGGTATATCCGAGGTATTAGAAAAAATGGTCGATGGATAACCATCAATGACTACATACTGAGATCGGTCGACAATGTATGATCTCAGCCATTCAAGTAGACTTCCACATATCCCCACTTCAGCTAGCTTTCTTATTAAAATTTGGTGATCTTTTTTATCAAAAGCTTTACAAAAATCCATATAAATGGCCTCGACCTGTTTTCGCGATTCTAATCCTGATTAAACATATTCAAGAAATATCAGTAAGTTGGTTTCAATATTTCTACCCCTGCAAAAACCATGTTGCTCCTCGATTATCATATTCTTTACATGACCAGCTAAAACACCATACACTAAAGACTCAAACAGCTTAGGAATAATCGATAAAATACTAATAGGTCGGTAGTTCCGTATCGAGTCTTTTTGACCGATCTTAAAAATTGGAGTGATAGAGGAAGTTTTCCATTTCCGGGGAAATGTTGAGGTGCGCAGTGATTTATTGAAAATTATGTATAAGGGAAAGGAAAGACTTTGAGCACAGTTTTTCAAGAACAAAGCAGGAAGCTGGTCGGGTCCTGGTCCCTGTGAGATCTTCAAAGTATTTAAAGATCATCGTATTTCAGACTCTGTCTATTATTTTGATTGCATTTAAATCCTCACTAACGGCTGTAGCAGGCTCAAAAACACTCTGAAAATGTTCCCCAAACAAGTTAGCGATATCTTGACCCGATATAGCAATTTTATCGTTAAGAATCATTTTATGCGGAAAATTCCTGCCTTGTTTTTTATGAGAAACATACTTGAAAAATAATTTGGGATTTTTGGATAATTCTTGCTCGATGTTGTTCAAGTAATTTCTCGAATCTCTTTTAATCAACTTCTTTGAATGGGCTCTGAGTACTCGAAATTGTTCGAAGTCACAATAGTATATTATTCTAAAACAAGTTGCAGAATGAGCTCCTATTCCAACACGAATGCGAAGTTCGAAAACGAGCGACGAAGGAGCGAGTTTTCGATAGCATGAGTGTTGAAATTGCCTTCTACAACGAGTATTAGACGGTATTTTCTCTATTTCAGTCAATTTTGTGAAATACTCTCGAAATTCAAATGAAAATTCAAAATAGTGACTTTTGTATTGTGTCTTGGCAGTTGGTGTGACATACGAAATTTGACAGATCACGGAATTTGAATTGATTTGATTCGAAACTTGATTCGATCGGAGGTCAGTACTGACAACCATAAAACGAAAAATATAACTGAAAACAATGGTGTAATGAGTTTCATTACAGCACTACTTTTAGTACTGTAATGAACTCATTACGATACTGAAATAGAGAAACAAACATTATGATACAACTTCCACCTTCTATGAAATTTTGTCTTAATCCTGATAGCTTTCACGGTTTCAAAGCAAAAAAATTCTGTATAACCCCGATTGATTTTTCTGGCAGGAATATTCTCCGCAATAATGTTCTGTAAAATATCATAAAATATTTGTACATCAAAATCGAGATTTTTTCCCATCAATATTTTTTCCCAATCTACACATGAAATTTTTTGATTTATAGCATTATAGTCGGCTCTTCTGTCATTATAAGTAGGAAAATTTTGTTTAGATTTAAGGAATTTATACTCAGAGACATTCAATAAGAATTCAATACATGGATGATGACCATCCTCTTTCACAAAAGGCTGATCACACCGAGATGAACAATTCACAATCTAATAATCCGAAATTCTGCCGTTAGAATTACGTACATTATTGAACTGAGTTATTCTCAGAAAGAAAACTTATCTACCGAATTCGAGTATTTATCGTCAACAGATGTTGGTTCAAAAAAATCATTACATTCATTAGTCATCCACTCAACAGTGGAACAATTGAAATCTGCACATATGAGAGTCAAATTGTCTTTTATCACATTTTTATCTACCTCCAGTTTGCTACCGGCGTGAAAAGAGCGGCAAAAGATAGCGGCCGAAATTTACGGAAACACCCGAACGCCTAAGACAGTGGCGTCGGTGTCCCTTCTGTTTCATCATATGAATTCGAAGTAAGGTTGATTAAATAGGGGAATTATGAGTAAACCCCGAATTTTCCATTCTAAATAGACGATTTTACGAGAGAAAAAGTCGATATGAACATTCCTATTTCGCACCGGACTCCTTTTATTAACTTCTCCTGAACTTGAAGATGCCGATGTGAAGACGTGCTCCCTGCATTACCAGATTAGAAGGAAAAATTCCTGATGGCATATACTACTTGCACAGAGCAAAAAAATTCGACTTGCGATGGGGCTCTGGGGTTGAAGTTTCAACCCTTAATTTTTCGGGAAGTGCTTCGATCAGAACGTGTGATCCTTGCATAATCATATTCACAGGAAAAATTCACTTGCATATCATCATCAAATACCGCAAAAAAAAAATTCGACATGCGATGGTGCTCTGGGGTTGAAATTTCAACCCTTAACTTTTCGGGATATGTTTCGATCAGAACGCGTGGTCCTTGCATGATCATATTCACAGGAAAAATTCACTTTTATATCATCATCAAATAGCGTGAAAAAAATCGACTTGAGATGGGGCCCTGGGGTTGAAATTTCAAACCTTAACTTTTCGGGAAGTGTTTCGATCAGAACGCGGAATCCTTACATACTCATATTCACAGGAAAAATTCACTTTTATATCATCATCAAATAGCGTGAAAAAAATCGACTTGAGATGGGGCCCTGGGGTTGAAATTTCAAACCTTAACTTTTCGGGAAGTGTTTCGATCAGAACGCGGAATCCTTACATACTCATATTCACAGGAAAAATTCACTTGGGTATCGTCATGAAATAGCGCAAAAAAATGGTTCATGAACATAGTGATTCTACTAAGTAGTGAAACTATGAGTCAACTAGCAAAAAAAAGTTTAAATGAATTATTCGACAAAATTTCATCAGAAAACGAGATTTCTGATACATGTGATCTTAAATTGATTGATTTGGAAGCTGCAAAATCCGAGGCGAAGTCGGTTCATCAAAAGAGCCCTTTTTTCAAAAGATTTGAAAAAATCAAGAATTGTGTGATTACGCAAGTTCGAAACGATGAAGAAACAGGCCCGGAGAACAAATATAATAATGAGGAATTTGCCTACCAAATTTTGAGAAAATACTTGCCATATGCTCCTTTATGGACTCGACTCCTTTTATGCACAGATGAGGGCAGATTAAGTAATGCCATAATCGAAAATTATTTCGGTTATTTAAAAAACGGCATTTTGGGGGAAACCCAAATATGAAATGTTCAAGATTCATACGGTTTCACCAAAATGATATAAAATCAGTTTGTAAGGAAGTTCATATGGCAATTTCGAAGTCAAATGTGTCGGTGAGGTCGCAAAAAAATAAGAAAAGAAAGCATACTTTCGGTAATAAAAACGTAGCTTTTGATATCCCAAAGGCTACAGATTTTGAAAAAAAAACAAAGAGTTCGACAAAAACGCCGAGGAAAAAATCTTCAGAGAAACCTGGAGCAGAAAACCTAAACGGGCACATTTTCATTTTAGTGGAAGATATATGAGGGACATGAAGAATAGGGTTATTTCAATGAATGATGAACTGGAAACCATCAATATAATTGATGATGAAGAAATTCTTCCTCCTCCGTCAAAATTTTTCAAGAAACCAAGTACGGAACTTCGAAAAAATGTATCTAGAAACTACAAAAAATTGAGATTTGATCTGTATAGAGGGAGATAATATGCAAAGATTCAATTGCACAGAGGAATTCTTCGATCTGGAGAAAAGAGGGAAGTAAAAGAATAACGGCATCGTTTTTCTTCAAAATTTGTAGAGAAACCACTAGGGTAAAAATTGTGAAGGAGATCATGGACCAACCTATTCTGAATACCATTGAAACAAACCATGGCATTGAAAATGAAAAATTTGGACGTGCCAAAAATACAGAACTTTTCAATACCAATTGTAAACTGAGCGGATTGGTCATTGATAAAACTTATCCTTTTTTGGCTTGTTCTCCGGATGGACTTATTAACGAAAACTGCCTAATTGAAATAAAATGCCCTTGCTATTAGCAATCCGAATTCAAACGATTTAACCTTGAACCATTTGAGTGATTCCAACGAATAAATTTAATAATAACCAGTACAATTACCAAATACAAGGTTTATTAAATATAACTGGAAGAGAATGGTGTGATTTGGTCATTTTCACATTTGAAGGTTTAAGAGTCATCTGAGTGAATAAGGATAAAATTTTCTGGCAAGAAAATATGCTTCCTAAATTGAAGTCGTATTTCTATTTCTATTTTTTACCGCTGAAAGTGGAAAAATACAATACCAACTTCGAGGAAAGGAAATGGCGAACTATAAAAGATATCGAATTCCTTTCTAACGGTTTGGTGAATGATATTGATTTCTATCAAAACATTCTGGATCGATGGGACTTCGATATCAAAAATAGAAAAATAAAGAATAGAAATTATATAGTTGCTGCGTATAATCATGCCTCATCATGAAATTGAAATTTCTGATTACTTGAGTTTGAATTGCGATGAATACCTCACAAACTTTGTAACAGAAAATTGTATGAGTATTTTTGACGAGCAAGAAGAATACCAAAAGGTTCCAGTACAGATCGCCAGTTTGATTTGCGATTCATCGGACGACAATGTCGACTTTACAATCGAGAAAACAAAATTTGCTTTTTCGGTATATGAAAACAACAGTCACTTTGTGCTCATCGTACTGGATTTCAAAAACCAATCATTCACCTTTTGTGACATTCTGGAGCAACAGGAGAAGAATAATTATTTCATGAAATTAAAAAATTTCATGCAACACAATAAATATAATGAAAAATTCATTTCAGAGTGGAAGATCAAAGATAGTGCTCTACTTTATCAGCAAGACAATTTTAACTGTGGGATGTTCATTATACAGGGTGTTTCCTCAACATGCGGCAAAAATTCAGGGGGCTGTTCCTTGGACTATTCTAAGAATATTTTGTCCTTTGATGATTTTTGAAAAACCTCTTTGTTTCGAAGATACAGGGCAAACAAAATTTTAGATAATAACATTTTATTATGAAAAATTACATGAAAATTTAACTTAACCTACAAAAACTGTTGAAAATGACCACCTCCAGCCAGCATACAAGCATCCAATCTTCTCCTCATTGACTGTCGAACCCTTTCAAAAACACCAGGATCATTTCTTATTAAGTTACACCCAGCAATGATCCGATTTCGCAAGTCTTCCACATTTTCTACTGGAGTGGTATAAACTAATGATTTTAGATGGCCCCATAGGAAATAATCTAAGGGGTTTAAGTCCGGGGAACGAGCAGGCCATAAATGAGGTCCACCTCTTCCAATCCAGCGATCTCCGTATGTTAATGTTAAAAACTCACGAGCAACCAAACTAAAATGCGCTGGTGCACCATCGTGCATAAACCACATTGCATGTCTTATTGCCAATGGTACATTCTCCAAAAACAGAGGTAACGTTTGTTCTAAAAAGTTGCGATACACGTTCCCGGTAAGTCTTTCTGGTAAAAATATCGGCCCTATTAGCCAGTCACCCACAATACCAACCCAAACATTCAATGAGAACAGGTGTTGAAAACGATCTTCAATTATCTCATGTGGATTCTCGTCGGCCCATACATGGTTGTTATGAAAATTTCTTATTGCATTTCTTGAGAAATTCGTTTCATCGGTAAAAAGAATCAGCGTCAGTAATTGAGGAATTTGAACTAATGTGGTTAAAAGCCATTGACAAAATGCAATACGTGGGGGAAAATCAATAGGAATAAGTGCCTGAACGCGTTGCATATGGTATGGATATAACAAATTGTCTTTAAGAATTTTCCAAACAGTCTTATTACTCACATTCAAAGTATTGGCAATTTTTCGAGTAGAAGTTCTAGGGTCTTCTTCGATCATGTCCAGCACATTCTCTTCCAGTTCCACCGTTCTTACTGTGTTTGGCTTTCCTGGTCCCCCAATTTGTTTCAATGTGCCTGTTTCATGCAGACGTTGATGAATATTTTGAAACAATTTTCTGTCAGGAATATTACGCCCAGGAAATCGTTCAATGTACAACCTCCTAGCTTTTAATGAATTTCCATCAGCAAGTCCATAAATGAAATGCATGTCAGTCATCTCGGCATTTGTATAGCGATTCATAATAGTGAAAGATAAAATGTTAATTGCTAATACATCACAAAACGAATTCAAATGAAAACCGTGTTTAATCTGTATTCCTTTACCATCTGAACTTATCAATTTTAAGTCAAAAAACTGGCCGTTTTTTATAGTTGTCAAACACATTTAAAAATAAATTGTACCTACTTAGTAAACACAGTGCGGTACGCATTTTTATTTATACTATTATCAATTTTAAAAATATGAAAAATGTTGTTCGCCCTGTATCTTCGAAACAAAGAGGTTTTTCCAAAAACATCAAAGGACAAAATATTCTTAGAATAGTCCAAGTAACAGCTCCCGGAATTTTTGCCGCATGTTTAGGAAACACCCTGTATATTATTTTCAACAATTAGTATTGGGAAGACCTGTGCACGAAAATACTGATATAAATCAATTTCGTAAAAATATTAAACAACTTCTGTTGGAGAAGGCATTACCAGTGTGTGATAAATGCCTGTATTGTCCAAAACAAGTATTCGAAAACATCTATACCTGCATGTGTCGTCGACGAAAACTGACAAATAGAGGTGAAGCACATGAAGAATTTGAAAATAGTGTTTGTGATCTATGTCGCATCTACTGAAGTTTCTAATTCTGATTCGGGCATATTTTTCTGATACGATGAACCTATATTATAAATTTTAAAAATGTAAATAAGTCTCAAAATTTGATTGTAAAAATATCTAAGTATATGAATATGTATGAAAGAATTATGTGTGATAATTTCAATTCTATTTTTTTAGTGTTTGGAAAATAATATCATGTGCATATATTATTAAGAATTTATCAATAAAAAAATATTTTACTTCTAATTTTACTGAATACTAGATATTCAGGTTTACTTTTTTGTGAATATGATTATGCAAGGATCTCGTGTTCTGATCGAAACATGACCCGAAAATTTAGGGGTTGAAATTTCAACCCCAGAGCCCCATGGCAAGTAGAATTTTTTTTGCGCTATTTGATGATGATATCCAAATGAATTTTTTCGTGAATATGATCATGCAAGGATCAAGCAATCTGATCGAAACACGACCCGAAAAGTTAAAGGATGAAATTTCAACCCCATGGCCAAACCGCAAGTCGAATCTTTTTTGGCGCTATTTGATGATGATCTCCAAGTGGATTTTTCCTGTGAATATGCAAGGATCACACCAAGCATTAAGGGTTGAAATTTCAACCCCAGAACCCCATCGCAAGCCGAATTTTTTTGCTCCGTTCAAGTACTATATGTCATCAGGAATTTCTATTTCTAATCTGGTAATGCAAGGAGCTCGTCTTCATATCGGCATCTTCAAGTTCATGAGGAGTTAATAAAACGAGTCCGGTGCGAAATATAAATGTTCATATCGACTTTTCCTCTCGTAAAATCGTCTATTTGAAATGAAAAATAGGGGGCTTACTCATAATTCCCCTATTTAATCAACCTTACTCCGAATTCATATGATGAAACAGTAGGGACACCGGACGCCACTGACTTGGGCGTTCGAGTGTTTCCGGAAATTTCAGCCGCTATATTTTACCCAGTGGCGTAGCAGAGGGCCCCGCAGACCCCGCAGTGCGAGGGGGAACCGGCACTAAGGGGGCCCCCCGAGTAAAAAAAAAAAGGTTTGAATGGGGCCCCAATAAGTATTGAACTTGACAAATCGCGATATTTTTCTGATGATATAACGAACAAAACCAAAACAATGAAGGTACAGTTTTTATTCTCGAAAAATAGAGAAATATTGAATTATATTCAAAAAACATAAAAGGTTTACACTAAATCACACCCTGTGCTACCACCCTATTTTTAAGAGTTTTTTATGTAGCGTCAAACTTTTCGGCATTTCTCTTTGAACGTCGCCACATGATCGTTTTATTAGGGGCTCGGCGGCTTATTTGACGTGTTGTTCTTCAGGCTGCTCATCTGTTATTGCAGAAATTATTGTCAATTCTCCAATCAGCATATTTTTATGAAGAAGGGAAAAATATTATAAAATCTTTTTATTTCCATTCTAGTAGTGGTAGAAACAACTGTAACAAGTGTTGGAATACGAAACCAAGTTGTGAGTTTGTTTACATTCAAAGACAAAGTTTTCAATATTCTGACTTTTTTAGTGCTTTTAGTTTCAGGATTACAATTGCATTAAAGGTTAGTTCTAGAATTAATTGCGTAGCTTATTTATCCGTTGAGAAATGTCTCTCTTATTTTTTCATTATTAATTCATTTCAATATTGAAAAAAAAGAAGAGTTATTAAATGCGCAAATTTGAAACGGCAGTTTCAATATCTTATAATTTTTCAGATATTAGAAAAAATGTCAGAGCGAAATAAAAAATATTTGAGTGGAGCTTGCAAAAGAAAACCACAGAGAGAAAAAAAATGCAACGGAAGGTTTCTTAATATTTCAATAAGCCAATGCCTGAGTCACATTGAATTATTCAGTACAGTGGCGTATCAGGCTTCGAATGGGGTTCCAATAATTTCATTTTATTGAACTTGCCGATTCGTTATCTTTTTCTGATGATATTGTAACATAAACATAAATCGCAGAGGCTAAAGCCTGTACTCAAAAAACTAAAACAATGCTTTTCGGGGCTTTCCCTGAACATTGCCAAATTATCGTTTTATTGGGCTCAAGATAATCAAGAAATATCTTAAGAATTCAATGTCTCAAACTCGTCTATCAGACTTTGGAGCCTACTCCAGCTTCGAACAAGAAGCTTGGACCGAGGCTTGGACATCGACAAGTTGATAAATATGTTTGAGCAAAAAAATTAGAAAAGATTAATGAATTTTTGTTCAATGATTTTCAAGTTCTTTATCACATTGATATATTCCTAGATATTTTTATATCAGAATCTATATCAGCACCTGAGAGGTAGAGTGTGTTAAGTCACATTTTTTCAGACACGAACTATCTAGAATATAGGATTCACATTAGTAAATTCTAGCTAGTGAAACACATTTTTGACTCCCTAGGTATATCAAGTCGCAAAATAATGGCAGTAAACATTCTTTGAAACAATAATCGAACTGAAAAATCTCTCTTTTGTATAATTTTGATATTGTGACTTAACACACTTTACCTCCGCGGTGCTGATATTATTTTGTTTAGAAATTCTTGTTATTCAATATTATATATTATTTTAATCACATTTGTTTAATATTTCTTTTTGAAAAACATCAGGGAAACTTATCATACATATCATAGATCTATGGAGGGGGCCCCCTACTAGAATCTTGCGGGGGAGCCTCCAAATTTCGCGCTACGCCACTGCTTTTGCCGCTCTTTATCATGCAAGGATCACGCAATCTGATCGAAACACGACCCGAAAAGTTAAGGGTTGAAATTTCAAACCCTGGGCCTCATCGCAAGTCGAATTTTTTTACGCTATTTGATGATGATATCCAAGTGAATTTTTCCTGTGAATATGATTATGCAAGGATCTCGCGTTCTGATCGAAACACGACCGGAAAAGTTAAGGGATGAAATTTCATCTCCAGGGCCCCATCGCAAGTCGAATGTTTTTTACGCTATTTCATGATGATATCCAAGTGAATTTTTCCTATTAATATGATTATGCAAGGATCACGCGTTCTGATCGAAAAACGTCCCGAAAAGTTGAGGGTTGAAATTTCAACCAGAGTGCCCCATCGCAAGTCGAATTTTTTTTTGCGCTATTTGATGATGATATCCAAGTGATTTTTTCCTGTGAATATGATTATGCAAGGATCACACGTTCTGATCGAAGCACTTCCCGAAAAGTTAAGGGTTGAAATTTCAACCCCAGAGCCCCATCGCAAGTCGATTTTTTTTGCTCCGTTCAAGTAGTATATGTCGTCAGGAATTTTTTCTTCTTATCTGGTAATGCAAGGAGCACGTCTTTATATCGTCAACTTCAAGTTCACGAGAAGTTAATAAAACGAGTCCGGTGCGAAATATGAATGTTCATATCGACTTTTTCTCTCACCAATAAACGATCCTATTGCCGCAACCACCTCAACCACATTTTCCGTTTGCTTCTCAGGAACACCTTGGATTTCCAAGTTATTTGTCGTGCGAACTGTTCGGAACTGTTAAAACGTTCGCTAAGTCGAGATACCTCCTTTCTTTCTCCAGTCTGTCCACTCTCGAAACCATCTCACTTAATCCTGCCAGCTTCTCCTCGAAATCGCTAATTTTATCAGAACAAAAGTTGACTGATTCTCGAAGTCTCCTGATTTCCGACGTTAACTTTTCAATATAAGCAGATACATCAGCAGGAATATTATCCTCATCCAAGGATTCATCACCCTTCAGGTCCCGATCCTCGACATCACCAACAAGCGAGATCCCGTTACGTCCATTCCCTAAACCCGGCGATGGTTGGGATGTTCGCCTACATGTGGTGCATTTCCATCCCGCACCGGGTAAACTCTTGAGCAAAGATTATAGAGTATAAAGATAGGAAACGAAGCGACTACAGTTTTCAGCGCCATCTGAAGAGTCTTGTGTTCACTAAAATTTAGCACGTGATCGATCACGTTGAGAGCTGGGTACATGAAGAAGAGAAATCGAAGATATGATGACAAATTGCGAGAGATGTGCCTCCTATGGCATTATGCATCGCATTATTATTTTTTGATGACTTCTTTGTTCATTCATTATTCAATTTAAATATTGTTTCATCAAGAAATACTGAATACTGAAAGGAAATTATTCCTATTCCAAGCTTTCATTCCTGATCCTGTATGCGATGCAGGTATGTCGTTGAATGGGATCGGATAACATCCTGAACATTTCTATAATTGTTGTTCTGATTATTCTGTGTTTTTCCCTAATTATGTGTCAATTCCGTTCATTCAAAAACTCGCCACTTCGTGGCTCGTTTTCGAATTTTGAACTCTTGTAAGAATATCAATGCTTTCTGCGCTTGCATCGTAAATAACTATTCCTGAATTGGTAGTTTATTTTAAATGGTTTTGATACTGCTGTACGATATTCTTGAAATGTATTCATCTCACATAAAAATATAAAAAATTCAACGGAGTGTTTCATTAATATGAATTGAGTTGAAGTCCGAGTGAAAAATACAATCCTGAGCAGAACAGGAAACAGCATTGGTTTTTGTTTTGTCGCTCAGGATGTTATATTCTGGGCCTGACAAAGTCGAAATTCAATTTAATACGTATGATTTCATTCAAATTTCGCGCTCTTCGTAGAATGCAGAAATCTGTATCGACAAATTTAGTTAACATGGTTTCAGCGCCATCTAGTCTGTCGTGTGTTGACTTAATCGAAAATCGTTGTCGGTTTTTAGTACTGGAGATATAGGGTCGTTTTCTATCTTTATACTCTATAATCTTTGCTCTTGAGGATACAAGCTGTGATTTCACCACATCTGAACACTTTCCGTTTGCGTGATAGTGAGATCGACAAAAACCAGTACATATGATACTGGCAATCTCTATTAATGGATCTTCCACAAAATTTACACAAACTCATTGTTACCCTAGGCCGAACAAAATATATTCGGATTGAAATCAGACGAGGTGTTCTATAAAAAATATTTTTGCAAAAATTTCCATAATAATAGTGAAGGTTTTTCATGTGAAAGTTCGGGAATAATAGTGTTTTTCATCCCCTCATTCCCTAAGAGATTCGGAATGGAATCAGACGATTTCTTATGAGAAATTCGTTAATGATGGTGTTTTTCACCCCACATACCCCTGTTAAGAGATTCGGAATGGAATCATACTATTACTTATATGAAAGAATAGTTATTGATATGAGTGTAAAAAGTGACGTTTTATTTTGTGAGTGAAAAATTTTGTGAAATTAGCGGAGCGAATTGAACAATTTCACGAACAAAATAAAATCACTTTTAACACAAATACCATACAAGGTTTTTTGTACAACAAATGAGAAAAGACGCTGTCATTTGAATTTTCGTCTTGGTTTGAAACTACTCAAAATGAAGTCAAGCGCCTTTGTTAAAAATGGTGTGGACGTTAGTAAATATTATAAGGTTATATCATATTTAAAAGGGAAAAGTGAAGGATATCGTCCCGAAAAATCGAAAATTCTCACTCGTGAACAAATTGAAAAGTTTATGAAGGAGGCACCAGATGAGAAATACTTGATGGTTAAGGTTGCAACTATTTTCGGATTATTTGGAGCCTGTCGGCGTGAAGAATTGTGTAATTTATCAGTGGAAGACATCGAAATAACAAATAAATCATTGGTTATACAAAAACAAAAGTCAGTCGTTCTTTCAGTATTATTGGGAAGTATGTAGACTATTTTCATAAGTACTTTGCACTGCGCCCTTCTGTCATCAAACATCGTCGTTTTTGATTACTTCTCTAAACCCCTTGGCGTTCACCATAATTGATAGTAAGGCTTAGTTCAGATGATCGCGCGACTAGAGATACTGAGTAGTCACATAGAAATGTTCATATGGTCGCGCGTCATCGCGCGTATATTGGCGATCACGAGCGATCGACTTTGCTCTGTCGCCAGTATGTTGTTTCGCGCGACGTCGAGCGTATTGAAGTACAACTGTCAGACATAGACGTGTTCAGATGATTCGCGCGATTAGACGTACAAAGCTGAAATATTAGGCGATTTCGAATGGCTGTTTTGGTTGGTTAACGGTTGACCGCTCGGTTCATAAATGACAACGTCAAACCAACCGCGCTTTCGAATACGGTTCAAATTTCGGCGAAACAGCTGATTCGAGACGTTACCAATATGTCATTCGAATGCGGTTGGTCCAAAACTGACGGACCAATCTATGAACCAACCAAGAACCAACGTCAATCGAAATCGCCTATGGACAGAGATTTCAATGACTATTTCTGTGCTCAGAATCAAAAAATCGCCACAGTACATTGTAAAGGATAGAAGAAGAAGAAAAAGAAGATGACAGTAGTCGCGGGCTGCCGCGCTATCAACGCGCGACCATCTGAATACCCCAACGTTCGTTAACGAGCTACAAACGTGCGTTGTCGCGCGATCATGTGAACTTAGAGCCTGTCCAGATGCGGCGTAAATCGCGCGATTGACTACGCGCGTACAAGTTTTGGTTGCGTCCAGATGCCGCGTTTGTGTACGCGTCGATACGCGAGATTCCAGAGCAGTATTCCTTTTATCTTCGGTTTCAACGGTTGCTAGTGTTTCTGTTCATTTGACAAAATGAAGTGTATCGAAGCTGTTGTGTTATGGCTCGCGTACCGCAGGTGGAAACGACGCAAACAAAGAGAAAAATAGACGATGTAGAGTTCACCCAATCTTACTCCTACGTTATATCCGAATCTCAGAGAGCATAATGAACAGTGCTTCAACTACTTCCGGATGTCAATACAATCTTTTGACGATTTGCTCGAAATCATGAAAGAAGATTCAAGTCCAAGTCAAAATTACAGAATACAAGGTGTGTTCTTAACGAATCTTATTTTCGTTCATGCTGGCGCATGACGTCACTCTGGACAAATTATTCGAAATGGTCTACCACTGTTTGTAAAAAATGATCTTTCATACCCCTTTACCGACATTTTTTAGAATTTTCTTCCTCTTAAGGTGAAAATTAGGATCAAGTGTATCTGTTTGTTGGATATTGAAACGGTTGTTTGTTGAGAATTCAGAAAACTAGCTGATGCGGTTGAGCATAATCCCCTGTTCATTCATTTGAAGTTTTGCTTTTTGGATTAAATATTTTTAACAGCGGCACATACTTAGACGAATATATCATAGAAACATATTTATATATCTTTATAAAAAAACATATTTGAAATTTGTGAAAGAAAATCAGATTATGAACTCATCACTTGAAATATGAACTTTTCGATTTATTTCAGCAGACATTTCTTTTTTTTACATATATAATTTTAATAGTATTCGAATATACTCTTTCAAATTCATCTGAAGCTTTGATGAACTAGTTCAATATACAATTTGAGGTAAAAATGATTAATTTCGAAATTGTCATATCTTCTTTTGAAATATTCCTTCCTTTCCATGAAATCTAACGAAATCCAAGTATAGATTTTTCTATTATCGTGTTTGAAAAAGATGTACGAAATATTTGTACAAGCTCTCAAATAAAAGCTCCTTCTTTGAGATTGTTGAAGCCAAAGCACACCATAATATTTTACTGAGTTCAATCAATTTTCCTCCAGAGTAGAGAAATTTTTGTAATGAAGAAAAATTTTCTAGTTCAAATTTTTTGTATTTGAGAAATAATATGAAGAACATTCATCAGAAATTAGTTCAAGAACTTTCAAACGACTCAAAAGATATCATTCATACGTTCGTAATTTTTCACGCAAAAGTACCAAAAATACTGATGTTTCTGGTTCCCATACATTTTTCACATGAGAAATTTAAATCAATCAAAACCACCAAAGTTTTAAATTGATAATACAATAGAAAAATCCATTGATAACGTTTTGAAGAATTTCAATCCGTGACCACACTGACGTCATAGTGTGCAACAAGATGCGCAAGAACACACCTTGTATTCTTCCACCATGTTTTCTACTTCATCTATGAAACGTTCTATATCGAGGTAATTGCCGCTCCATCTCGAAATTTCCCTCAATCCGTCCCAACACTCCTAACGCAGGTACTTACGCGCGTTTACTGGACGCTACCCTAGACACCCTAGTATCTCGACACGCAGGCAGAAACGCGCGAGTCGAGATCCCGGCGATTGCTTGCGTCGAATTTGCGTTTTTATTACACGCGCGAGGGCATGTGGACGGGATCTTCTGTACCCTAGTATCTCGACTCGCGCGTTTCGACTCGCGCGTAGTGAATCGCGCGATTTACGCCGCATCTGGACAGGCTCTCAGCCTTAAAGAAAGATATAATGCCTTATTTTTGTGAAACTAATTTATTTGATATGACTGCAAATGCACGTCCGCTCAACTAGTTTCGGTGAGTAGAATCACCATCCTCAGGAGCTGAGTAACAGGACGACTGCAACGCAAAAAAATCGTAACAGATGAAGAGAAGTGCTTTTTGAAAGTGAAAGCCTTCCTTGTGAAAATTTGGGAAGAACAGCTTTTTTCACCCCCTCATTCCCGTGTTGGGAGATTCTGAATGAAATTAGACGATTGCTCATATAAAGGAAAAATTTTGCGAAAAATTACATTCTGATAGTGAAAGACTTTATTGTGATTTCCGTGCTGAAAGAACCAGATTACTGCATATGAAAAAATGTTTCATTGTGGAAGTGAAAGTCTTTCTTGTGAAAATTAGTTAATATCAATATTAATATTGTAACACAGGAGTTGTTTTCAGAATTTTATTCAATTTTTCAAATGTATCCTCTTCCTTTAAATTTCTCTCAGTAGTTTAGTTCGTCAGATGAATTAGGGAACGTAATTCTCAAATTATGATATGTAAGGTCGGTTTCACAAAACTTTGTTGGTCCGTTAAAATAATTGGAGCCACCGCGATTCGTTGAAATTTCAAAACGAGTGATTCGATTGGTTCGAATTTACGTAAGGTTTTTTAATCTCACAATTGAAGTTTTGTGAAACCGACCCTAAGGTATTAAAATAACCTAACCATTTCTCTAGTAATGGGTTATAAAGGGTGTTTCAAGATGAGGTGACCATCTCTCCAGGATAGATAGAAAACTGAAAAATAATAGGGGTTTGTTCAGTAAAAAAGTTTCGTAACGCCATCCGTTTTCAAGATACAGAGCATTGAAAAAGAAAAAAATATACACAATTTTTACTATTTTGCAGAAACTACTGGCAATATTGTAATTAAAATTTAAAATGAATATGTTTTGGGAGCTGATAAATCTGATGAATGTGTTTTGATGTCTGATTCTCATAGAGGGCGCTAGTTACACGGTTCATACAAAGTTGTTTTGAACCTAACTTTTTCGATATTAGATTTATTCAGCTAAATTTCGAGCGATATTAAACATCATTCAATTTACACCAAAAAGGTACTCTTGATTAAATTCGATACTGTGCACCGTTTTCGGAATATTTTGATTTGAAAATTATGAAGCAATAACCGATGCTGGTATAAATTATTGATAAAGTACTTAATTATTATTATTTTTAATTATTGATAGAAGGTGTCATAATCAGTTGAGTAACCATTTTCCGAATAGATGGATTGAAAGAAGTGTAGAAGCTCCGATTCATTGGCCTCCTCAGTCATGCGATTTCAATCCCTTGGATCACACAGTTTGGTCTTACATTGAAGAAGAAATTTATGCAACAGGGTTAAATTCACCTCATGAATTGAAGGACAGAATTCAACGTCACTCCTATGTTGTCATAGTTAACTCCCAAGCGTTAAGAAGATTAATGGATTTTTTAGAAAAAAGGTTAGATTTGTGTATTTGTGAAAACGGGGGACATTTTGAACACCTACTTTGATTAAGTTTTTTATGTTTTCAGTGAATTAATACATTCATCATTACTTTATACCAGAATCGACTATAACTTCATAATTTTCAAATCAAAATATTCCGAAAACGGTGCACAATATCGAGTTTAATCAAGAGTACCTCTGTACGAACCGTGTAACTAGCGCCCTCTATGAGAGTCAGACATCAAAACACACTCATTAGATGTATCAGCATCCAAAACATATGCGTGTGGAATTTCATCACATTGTTGGTAGTAGTTTCGGCAAAATCGTAAAAGATGTGTATATTTTTTTCTTTTTAACGCCCTGTATTTCGAATACGGATGGCGTTACGGAAATTTCTGGAAAAACAAATCCCTATTTTTTTAGTTTTCTATCTATCCTAGAGAGATGGTCACCTTTTTTTGAAACACCCTGTATGTATACGTCATAGTTGATTTTGAAGCCGAAAAAACCGGATTTTTTTTAACAACTTAATTTTATCAATTCATATATATAAAACAAAAGCTGATCATGCGATTTTCGTCTCCGTGTATTCAAACTAGGGTACACGTGGGTATTAATCAACATTACGTTCAGTTACCAATATGAATTCTAGAAAACATGCTGGGAAACATATGATAAAAAATTCCTTCATTCAAGCCACAGCGAAGGGGTTGAGACGTTTGAATTTCATTTTTATTATTTGAAACAGAATGATTTTAAATTATTTCGATTTCGCTTTAATCAGGTTATACACCATTATCACTAATAATATGACCTAAGTGAATGAATAATATGTATTTACCTGCAATCAATCTTCTATGCCTATACTACATTATTTCATCTCTGTGTTATCTCGGTGACAGACAGAAGCAGTCCATATTACTTTAGGTCTACGGATGACAGAGATGGCTATAACAACACTGTCTCTAGTTATAACGTTCATAGAATATCATAAATTAGCAGTTTTGAACTACTCATTATGTTAGCAGCGTAATCATCTCTACAGGCTCTAATATAAATACCAATTAATCGGTATAAGTGGAAAACAGTTAACTGCACAAAGAAATTCAAGGAATTTGACATCAAATGTGAGTATACTTATTGATATCAACTGTTGAATGAGTATCTCGATACTAGAAATATCTTGCAGTGTTTCGACGTAAATGAATATAACCAAATAAGATCCAACTTATTAAACGTAACCTCACTTTTCATCCATTAGTCAAATTTTGAATTTGCGCATGCGCAGATTTTTGAATCGGCCATCGCACATGGTAAATAATTCGTTTCACTTTTATTTTCATTTGAGCAGTAGCACGATAGCAATGATTTCTCTATTTTTTTCAAGTTCTGTGAAATAATCTCTGAAATGAATGAAAAATTCACATTATAAATTCTAGTGATTTTTGGATTGTATCTTGACATTTGGGGTGACTGTTACGGAAATTGTAAGATCCTGGTTTCACAAAACATTGATTGTACCGCCAAATTAATTGGAGCCACCGCGATTCGTTGAAATTTCAAAACGAGTGATTCGATTTGTGAAAATTGAAAGGATCGCAAGTCAGAATTGACAACCACAAAACAAAAATATAACTGAAAACAATGCTGTAAGGAGTTGATAACAACACTCCTTTTAGTACTGCGATGAACGAATTACGATACTGAAATATAGAATAGTAAATTCTGAAAAAAGTTGCAGAATGGGATCCTATTCCAACACGATTGCGAAATTCGAAGGAGCTAGTTTTCGAAAGCATGAGTATTGGATTTGCCGTCTGCCACTAGTATTAGGCGATATTTTCTCTATTTCAGTCAAGTTTTGTGAAATACTCTCGAAAATCAATGAAAAATTCAGATTATTGACTTTTGTATTGTATTTTGGCAGTTGGTGTGACTTTGTGACTTACGGAATTTGACAGATAACGTAATTTGAATTGATTTCATTTGAAAATTGGTAGGATCGAAGGTCAGTACTGACAACCACAAAACGAAAAATATAACTGAAAACAATGCTGTAATGAGTTCATTGCAGCACTACTTTTAGTACTGTAATGGACTCATTATGAAGCTGAAATAGAGAAAAATTTTTTTAGGTATAAGATGTTATCATCAGTCATAGTCAATGACAGAGGAAGCAGTATTGCCTTATGTCTATCAATCACAGATATGTCGACAGTATCTCTATCAGAATGTGCATAGAATATTACAAAAAAATAGTTTATATACTATTGTTGTCATTATGTTAGTAGCTAAATCATCGAATGAGTTAAAAGCACTTTGAGTTCATCAATACAGGCTGTGATTTATCAATTAATCTGCATAAGTGGAAAACAGCAAACTAGAGCATTAATCTCAATTATGCAGAAAGTGGTTTGAAGAATTGGACATGAAATGTGAGTATACATAGGTACTTATCGATATCAACCTAGTATTGTTGTATTGAGAAAATGATGAGATCATCGTTTTCGATGTTTTGTAGAATTTTCTTGAATATTGTTGAGATAAGTGATCCGATTATGTTCTTCTTTCCTTGTTAAAGATGGATAAAAAAGAAAATAATGACAGGAATTGTTTTACGAAAGTTTGATTATCTTTTTCTTATTCTGTGCCAAAGTTCCTTCTATCACATATTTAAGATCAAAATCATGTGAGTCTTGCACAGATTTCATGGTAATATTTATCTATCTTTACTTCTATACTAATGTTATAAATGTGAATGTCCGTGTGTTTGTTTGTCGTCTATGAACCCAGGAACAAGATGACCGATTTTGATGAAACGTTCACTATAATGGAGAGAATTCATTTTGGGAGGTTTTCATGTAGGGTTCATTCCGATATCACGAAGGAATGAGAAAAATAACGAGTTTTCATGAGAAAGTGGGTAATTAACCCATTTTTTTCAGGCTTTTATGGCCGACGCTGGGTAAATTATAAGAGATAGAGAAACATGGTCAGTGACAATTTTGTAGAGCTCAAAAAGTTCTATGGAAACCCACGATAACCACTTCCAACATTTTCAGTTCAATTCAAAGAATGTTAAATTCGAAGAGCGCTACCGACTGGCATTGAATGAATTCATATAAAAATGAATGTGATTGTTATCTGCGGCATTTATTCCTGATGAAATACTTCTTACAGTATAATTTTCTAATGGATACTTTAAAAGTTACCGTAGGTTGAATGAATGGGAATTTGAACAAAAAATTACTGAATCTACGCGAGATAGCGTAGTCGCTTGCCTGTCTCTCCTTCGATACGAGGTTATGAATGTGGGGTTGCAGCCCTATCAGAACCGTTTCAAATTGAAATTTTACACGAGCGAAGCCGCGGGTTTGGGCTTGTCCATTATAAGTTGGCTTCCTGCCACGGATAAATTCATTATCTGTCACTTTTATGGGAGAGAAAACAGTTCTGCCAATCGATATTTTTCAATGCAAAAACACTAAACGATATTGTTCAACATTATCTACCGAGCTAAAATGTTCTTGAAGCCTGACCCTTTGGACTCATACAGGGAATGGAAAAGGAATGTTATCTGTTTTTTCGTTTTTAATTTTGATAGAGTATTCGATTCTGAATACATTCGTTTAAAAATGATTGCATTCGTCGAGATACTTTTCAAAATATCGAAAAAAACCTGAAGAAAAAAGGGAAATAAGAATATTCGGTATTATGTTAGTTATTCCTATTCTAAATATCTCAAGCACAAAAAGTTTTCACATTTATGAGGTTGAATACTGAAAATATCGAAAATTTCGAGAATTTGGAAAAACTCGTCACAGGGTGTTCCAAATGTTGGGTTGATTGAGATTAAGATTGGCCCATAACTTTCGTTTTTCGAATTAGAACCCTATTTTTTATGATCGCTTTGTATTCTGAAAAAAAAAATAATGACAGTGTGCTAAAATATTAATGCTCCTAAAATGATTAATTTTAGAGTTATTCGGGATTTTTTTATTGTATGTCGACGTGAAGTCAAATTCATGAAATATATTTAATATCAACAATGATCATAGGTCACAGAAGATGAATTATTACAATAATTCAAAAACGATACATCTATTTTCTGAATTTATTTATCATTGTTGATACGAAACAGATTTTATGAATTTGAGTCTACGTAAGACATAAATTCAAAAAATCCTTAATAACGGAATTTTTGACCCAACATTTGGAACAGCCTGTGACGAGTTTTTCGAATTTCTAGAAATATATACGATATTTCCACAGTCTTTGACTTCAAAAAGCTGAAAATGGTTTGTGCTTGAGATATTTTGAATAAGTATAACAAACAAAATACTGAATACTCTTATCTCCCTTTTTTCTTCAGTTTTTAATTTAATTTAATTTAATTTAATTTAATTTAATTTAATTTAATTTAATTTATTCAAGTCAATTCATTACATCATAACCATAACAAAGATAATAATACATAATAGACTAAATATAATTGAATTGCAATTACAATATGTCTAAACCACATGGCATCACAATTAAGTAACTTTCACAAAAATAACAAAGATAACATTTATATAAATTCTTCAACAACCGGTTCGGGAGCAGAGTTACCTAGGCACGAATGCCTGTGTTGTAAATCTACCCTCTCGCGGCTGTACCTAAATTAAACAATTAGTCGGTGAATGCAACCTAAATGGAGTGAAAACTTGAGGAGTTTAAAAATACAATTATTCACACATACATAATAATAATTCGAAAGAACCAACGGAATCAGAGAAAGAGGTATCGACATCATATGTAAGTTTCTTTTCTTCTTTGACCTATTCAATTTTGAACCTTTCCTTATGTTTCAGAATGAATTCTTTCACCTTCAACTTGAATCTTTTTGGGTTATTTTCTTCTCTCAGGTTAGTTGGAATGAGATTAAAAAGTTTCGGACCATAGTACAAGAACGATCTTTTTGATACAGACTTTCTAAAAAAATCAAGATGTAAATTTTTTTGGTGAGTATATCTAGTTGTTCTCGTATTTTTAATATTGAACTTAGCTTGTTTATGAAACACTCTCAGTATGCACTGATAAGTGAAAATGGTTCTGACGTTGAGGAGCCCCGAATCTTCGTAGAGTAATTTCGTGGAGAATAGCTTATTTTTTTTGAAAATTATTTTTAGAAGTGTATTTTGGGCCGTTTGTAGCGATTTTATGGTAGAAGAGAAGGCACCACCCCTTCTGGATAATTCGAAAATTATTTGAATAAGAATGTATTGCGAATTTTTGGAACATTTTTTCAATCCCTGAATAACTGAAGATGGTGAGGGTTCAAAAATATTTTAGCTCGGTAGATAAAAGGAGAAGTGGTAGAGCAATGTTGTGAGAGGAGGAGAAGTATTCGTTGTCCTTCTGTTCATACATCTTTGTTCCACTTCTAAACAATTCTTGCGGAACCTGTATACCAGTTGAACTACTTTCAACAATATGTCTAGCCAAATCGAAAATTATCTGAAATTGTAAATTAAATATATTCAAAAATATAATCATAAGTCAGGCTGAAGGACTTAGGTCGACAGCCATTTGATAGCTATCAATAAAGTACATTTTTCTATATATCTCATCTTGAGTCGATTCTGTTTAAAACAAATTGTTCTATTCAAGTAGTGTTTTCAAATGAAGAATATAGGAGCAAGAGCATAACAGGATATTGAAACATCTAGTAAAAAAAGTATTCTTTATTATTTCATCTCATCCAATCTTATCATACTTTATATTTACACCTAGTCACTAACAGGAATCCAATCAAAATCGATACAATATCACAAGAATTAATTCGATTTTCCATATTCATCGAACATTCACATTATAACTCTAACAATTATTGCAGAAAACTTTTCCAATTCAAATTAACGTTATACAATTCCTTCTTTCATTATTAGTTAAGAGGGGTCCATAGCTTCAAAATCGAGGAAAATAATATCTTTCGGCCATATTTGCGATTTTCAACTTCGAGTATAGTTAATCATTGTCACATCTTTTCAAGTAAAATCAACAACATATGAAGAAGGGAATATGTGAATCAGTTTTGTACTATGATGTAAAGAAATTAATTAATACGAATTCGAAGGAAACTGAGTATCACGTACGAGTGAAGAATTGATGAAAAATGTAAGGCACAAACAGTGAACTTCACCACTCCTTATCACCTCCTTTCTTCTTTATCACCTCACTCAGATCTGATGGGAAATGTTTCAGTGTTTTCAAAAGAGCTGATCTTGCTGCTCTTCGTTTTCCTTTAAGGCTTTTTTCGCCGCGTCGATCTTTTCCTTGAAAATTTCCCTGATTTCTTCGATCGGTTTCAATAAGATTATTGGAATATGGTCGTCTCTTCTTTGGAATAAGCATTCTCCTTCGAACTCCAACAACTTGTGCTTCCTTGCCCTCAGGAGCAATCCGACAACTTTGTCCGAGATCATTGTGTATATCTGGAACAAAAGAAAAAACATTGAAAATCGTGGAAAGAAAAACAAAAACAGAGAAAACCAAGCATGGCCTACGAATGGTCGAGAATATTTCTTTCAGACCCTATACCACAAACGACAAATTTGCATTTGCACAAAGGTCTCAACCCCCAACTTTTATACCACTGGACAAATTTGCATTTGCACAGCAAATTTTGATGCGCCAATGTGTTTTACTTAAAAATAGGATTCCTGGTTTTTTGCTCTGAAGTGAACCGTTTTCGTGGAAACTGTTATTTTATGATCAAAAATAATTTGCTAACGCATTGTATATTTCTTGTAATTGGAAAAATGAGTAGTGATAATTAACAAGTTTATTGATTTCAACAAAATTTTGCCACTAGGGTTTTAAGTTTAAATTGCTAAGTTGTCAAATTTTTTTGAAATTAAAAAACTTGTTAATTTTTACCACTCATTTTTCCAATTACAAGAAATATTCAATGCGTTAGCAAATTGTTTTTGATAATTAAATGTCAGTTTCCACGAAAACGGTTCACTTTAGTTCAAAAACGATTTTTTTAAAGTATCTTGGGTATTTCGAAAAGCTGAGATTTTTCGTCAATCTGGTCACCTTTTTTCTGAAATTTGGTTCTTTGCATATGCTTCATGAATGTTTATCAACGGCTTCGATTTGAAACGAGATTTCTGACAATTCCAAGACATAAATTAACAAACGCTGAGGTTAATACGGCTATCAGAATGCTACAGGGTGGCCTAACTCAGGTTGTTGTATCTCAATTTTGGAATAGGTTCAGGGAGACAGGTTCCGTGTTGGAAAGACCAAGGCTTGGCTGGCGACGACAAACAACACCTGCTCAGGATAGTTTCATCACCATTTCGGAGAGAAGAAAGCCTACATATACGTGTAGAATGCTACGGAATACTCTTCAAAATGCAGATGGGGTTCAAGTTTCCATCAAATACATCAGACGACGTTTGAGAGAGGTGAATTTAGGTTCTAGACGTCCATCAAGAGGAATCCCATAAGCGCATGACCAATTGGAACGATCAATGGCGTAGTGTCCTTTTCACTGATGAATCAAAATATGGACGATTTTCAGATTCTCGATGAGTAAGGGTATGGACAATCCCACGCATACCTCGTAATTGTCGCTATGTCCAAGAAGTCCATCCATTCCGAGGGGGAAGTGTTATGGTATGGGTCTAGACGATAACGCTAGACCGCACCGTGCAGCCAGAGTTGAGAATGCTTGGTATCCCACATTTACCAATACCTCCATACTCACCAGTTCTGAATTGTATGGAACGTGCATGGGATATGCTCCAAAGAAGATTAGATAATCATCAACCTACTCCCAGAACCCATAAATGATCTGAGAGAGTTTCTGCCCCGTTTATGGAACCAAATTCCTCAAGAAATGTTCAACAACCTCGTGTGTAGTATCCAAAGAAGATGTCCAGCTGTTATTGATTCCCGTGGAGGCCATACATTGTATTGATAATCTTAAAATGCTTGAATTCTCTGGGAAATTTCGTTATTTTACTCGATTTTTCTTAACCACTCTGTATACGCTGCAGACCTACAGGCTAAAATTAATTTTATTTTCTGCAACTTGGAATCATATTTATATGAATCTTCATCACAAAATCTCATTCGAATTATATTTTTTTGCAATTTAGGTCAATATCTCTAACTCATGTGGAGCAGTTTATCTTGTTCACACCTAACTATTCAATTCTAGTAAATCCATTCACTCCAGAATATGTTCAACGTAAGGAGCACTGAAGATACTATGACAAACAAACAGAAATCAAGCAAGATCTCGAATAAAAACCACAAGAACACCATCATGAATCCGAAACCTGGATTAGGCCCCAAGAAGCTTAATACTTCTGATATCTAAGATGGAGTCAAGTGTGGAAACTACCAGGCTCGAGAGAGCGAACCAAAAATAAGAAAAGCTGGGATTAAAAAAAAACAATAATCTCTTGTGCCTAAGAACCTCCAATATCTGGGGCGACTTCAAGATCCAACGAAATAACATACTTCCTTTCGTTCTCTAGATCCCCTTTTTGTTCCTTCGAAACATATCCCTATACTACAGAAAGGTTCTGGTCCAATGAAAGAAGTTCATACTCTTTTTCTGGCAACGAAGCAATGAAATGGGTGTTACCAAGGGAAGCTTTCTAGATCCACTACACTACACTACACTACAGTGTATTGAATGAATCTTTTGATTCGTTGCCTGAGACATTTGATGTTAATTGTAGCTATGAAAATTTGTTTGGAAGACTTATCAGAACCGAGTGATGTTTTTTGTCATGGGAATGTACAATTTGAAATGAAATATGGAGCCCGATTCTTTGAAGTGTGCCAGCATGACTCTCAATTCCTTTGTAATTGTAATTTTATCAACTTTGTAGGTACAGGGTACAACAAACGATATACATATTTTTTTTGTTTTCTAAAATAAGTTTTTAGTTTGAATTGTTCATCTACTCACCGTGAATAGTTCTCCAAAACTGATAACTTTCCTAGGATCATCAGGTTTTTCTTCTGGAGAAAATAGAAGTTCACCGTTCTCATGTATGACTTCACAAAGTTCCAGCATTTCTTTACACACTGCAATTGTAGCTTTGTAAGCTCTAGATTCTGATAGGGATCCTTTGGGAGGTCTGAAAATGATATTAAATCTTTATAGTTTTCACTTCTACGAGTTTTTGTATTTATACAGGATGAATTTTTAGATTTTTGAGGTCAAAAGAAATCCTAAACTTTTGTAGAGCAGTATGAATATAGTAGTAATCAGCATTGTCATTTTTTCAGGCGACCAAACGTTTGACATTTTTCCAGTCGATCATGTTCACGGTAAAATGAAGCGGTGTTAACCTGATATAGCTTTTGAACGAAAAGTTGGATTGACTTACCTTCCATATTCTTCTTTCGATATTTTCGGTTTTGTCCCCAAAACGTTATTCTGCGAGAATGGATTGACGGCTTGATTTTGCATGTGTTTGTTGGCAACAGCATTGAAAAGGGCTACTTTGGAACTGAGCGGAGAGTCCTGAAAAAAATTGTCAATTATATCAGACTGAAAAATCAGTTATCGCATCGAGATTTCTACACTTCATCTTTAATAAGTGTTTGCAAAATGCACCGATATCACAGCTCGAATTGAAACTATTTGAGAAATGTCATTTTCGTAAAGAAACCATAGAAATGTTGGATTATTGATTAATTTAATATTTTCGTGGATTGTGGAAGGTATACGAAAGAGAAAAGTTATCATAATATGTGTGTGAAACTGGTGTGTTGAAGATTACGAAGTTGTTGAAAGCAAAGGTATGTGTGATCGATTCATTTTGTATGTTTGTATCCTTGACACATTTTTTTTTACCTGAGAATTATAAGGCTTCCAAAATATTGCCAAATGAGATAAGATTTTCATAAGTTTCTCAACTCAGCTGAATATCACACATGGATCTACTGAAATTATCCAATATTTGATTCTACATCATTGACTAATTGCAGATTTGAAAATGATAGTCGAAATATTCCAAGATATGATTCCTTGTGTACTTCCTAACTAATTTAGTTTTCGTTAAGAACTGACATGAGAAAACCGAGAACCTCAGAATCGATCATTTTTATTCGAACAGTATTTTTGTGAGAGACATTCGTTTTTTTCTCCTATCAAGCTCTTTTTTAGTATCAAATCATCAACCTTGACGAAGTACAGAAATATCAAATGTCAAATTACGAGAATTTATATTGAGTCGAGATACCATTGCTCCCAGACAATATGGAATTTCTGGAATCACCCCTTTCTTCAATATTAATTTGTTATACGATACGTTTCACCTTTTTCTGATGTCATAGATTGAACTACGAAAACACATTGAAACCAGATAAATTAGACCTTGAGGGAGAGACCTTGGGAAAGTTGCAAAGGGTTCTTAAACTTCATCATTATCATTCTGAGAGGAGATCGTTATAGCTTGATTCAGCTTCCGGGGAATCCCAAAGAGGACGTCGATGGCATTGATGAATCCAACGACACCCTAAGTAGCTCAAGCTGTTACTTCATGAGGATCAAGAACCGACTTCCATGTGTGAATGATTCTTAGTTCCGCCAGCTCTGGACACTTGCATAGCATGTGTTCAACCGTTTCTTCCTATGGTAAACACAGCCCGCAAATTTCATTTGATGATTGCACATAGGATATACTCGTGCTGAATATGCGCTACTCAAGGAAAGGATTCATAATTCTCTTCAGAAAGTCAATTTTGGAGAAGATATTAGACAATTAGAGAAAAATCTCTTAAGAGTTCGTAAGAGATTTTTCTCCTGTCATAGTTATGACACAACAGACTGGGCCTCTGTCAATAAGATCACCTAGAAATCTATGTAGGAGAGAATGTCAAACTACAGGAAATTTAGTGAAGATCCTATCTCATCCAGGCTCACACAAACAAAGGCTCTTATAAAAGATTCTTCTCTCGATGAAGAACTGTTCCTTTGAGACCAATTGATGGTACTATAGACTCACCAACATACGACCTAGCCAAACTTTTGACGACCATGTTGAATCCTTATTTGGAAAATACGGAAACTTTCATCAAGGACTCTGCTCAGTTTGTAGAAAAGCTGCAGAACATCCAGTTGGGACCAAACGACCGACTCGTTAGTTTTGATGTGTCTCTATTCACATTATTTCCCATCAGGGGAACGTTAACCTACGTGTCTGAGATATTCCCGAGGGACATAGCAAAGCTCTTTGAACTTTGCCTAACCTCCAGCTATTTTCAGTGGAAAGGCCAGTCATATGAACAAATAGACGGTGTCACCAAAGAAAACATTTAAGTCCTGCAATTGCAAATTTTCTCATGGAGAAACTCGAAAAAAGTGCTATTGAAAAGGCATCGAAGAAACCATCCACATGGCTACATTATGTGGATGATACTTTTGTCGTTTGGAGAAACAGAGATGAAGAATTGGATGCTTTCTCAATTCTCCTTAACAAGCTTCAAATCTGGTGATTTATGTGTTTCTTCTAATTGTTAGCTTTGTGCATAATATGACGTAAATACAAAGTAATAACTGTAAAGTGACGTAAAATGAACTGCATATTACAGAATGAATAGAGAAATAACTGGCACGGTTCCAAATCCGAAGGAATGCTGAGGCCAAATTCGCAATTCGGCTTTTTAAAAATAAATGGATTAACATTGAAATTCTCACGCCTGGGGTCATTGCCAAAAGTTGACGGGCAACGGTTCATTCTATATAAAGGACGTCGAAGAAAGTAGAGAGACATCTGAAGCAAGTTTGGACTGGTGGATGGCGTATGTCCAAAATCTCCTGGAATAAGCAGCTATTTTCTCACGACTTTTCGAGAATAAACTCGAGTATAATGAACTACAGGATTACTTGTGTAAGAAGAAAATGTTAATGTTATTTTCACTCGAGATAACCAAGACATAGAAATTTTTTTAGTGGGAGTCGGTCTCTGATGATTGTATCTATTCTTGAACTTCTTCACAGTCCATTTCTGAGTTGGCGGTTCGTAAAAAATCGCGGTGATTAAGTGGCAGTTTTTTAGAAAGTATGTCGCATACTTTTATAATAGGTTGATATTTAGGGTAAACGCTCGATCGAGAAAACTGAAATACGGGATGGACTTTAATTGTCACTACTGAGCAATTTGTAAAAGTAATTCGATATTCCGAGATCCCACCATTGATAGACCAGTTTTTTTTAATTGGTAAAAAGTGAAAAAATATAAGTAAGATAATATATCAAAAATGAACGGAAAAATAAATTACGGGCGATGTGAGATCGGGAAAGAAAATAGCTTTCAAGGGTATCAAATGCTTCATGGCCATTTCCGGCAAAACTACCAATCCTATCGAAAAAGAACAATTATCTTGTATTATATTTTTTGCATATCGTCAATCTCCGAAAGAATTTCCAATAGTGTCACACAGTTATGTGAAAAAGTCGAATCACTGAATTTTTTGATTTTTTATTTTTATTTTCTGCAATGAATATTATTTACAGTCAACTAAGTTAAAACAAATCTTTTTAGTCCCAAAAACACCCTAGTTTTTTCTATACAACATATTTATATTTTTTCAACTTGTGTCGATTTAATATCATTTTCAATCGAAAAATCTCACGTCTAGATATCTGTTTCTTTCTGAAAAGTTGGTGGTTTTTGTATTCATTGAAATTTTTACTTTTTGATGATAAAAAAAAATGTATAAGTTTGGTGAAGATTCTCAGAAAATGAAATCTCTTTCAAATGAAATATCATATTCCTAATATATCAAGAATGTAAGATTCTTCGTTGAACTGAAATTTCATAGTTGAGCACTTGCGAAACATTTCATTGAACCTTCTGCATGTTGTGGTGTTATTTGGACACATTGCCCGTGGAAAATGGACAAATTAATCAATTTTTCGTTTAAATAGGTTTTCTTTCTATTTTCTTATAATTTTTTTTATATGTACTATGAAGAATGAGCAAATGTATTATTATCAACAAACTAATTGTCTAATCTGCATAATGTCAATTTTCATCATGGTATTTCATTGCTACCTACGATGAATATCGTTTTGAGATGTAAGTGCATCAGAGATTGAAATTGTTTTTGGCTAGAACCACCGAATCGTTCAGAGAATGAACATTATTACAATTCATTAATTATTTGCTAGTTTTTTAGCTCATAATTATTATCCGGAAATCATAGCAATCCGCTAGTATATATGAACCGCTCGTTTTAAGCTGTATTGGTTAGCAGTTTCAGGAGGTTCGCAACAATGAAACTTGCCCAACTATAAAATCTCAGTTCAACGCAGAATCTAGGTATAGGACATGATATATCATTAGAAAGGAAATCCAATTATCTTTCAGTAATTTTCAAAATCAACATTGGATTCCATTTAAAAAATGCACTTTGAAACGTTTTTGTATATCTCGAAATAACCATCTAATTTTGAATGACTCTGTATAATGAGAAGCGTGGTTCGCAACACGTGCATGATGCATAGGGTCTTGGCTTTCTGCATACGAAATTTCAGCTTCCTAACATAAATAGTATGGAGGTTATGGATGTTTAAACAAACCTATGTTCTGCACAAAAAAATCGCTGAAGATAAGTATGAGAGAGTGATACCAAAATAATGGTGTGCTACGACGATAAATGGAAAAATGCAATAATATACAGGATGTGCCATTTGAAATAACAAAGTAGTTTACACTTTTGATGTAAGCGGCAACACCTCAGCACTGAAAATATTTTAGATCGATAGAGTATCAGTTCTGGTCTAAGAAACCAAATTTTCAATGAATTCCATCCCAGGGAGATTCCGCCAAAGTGTTTTCCTTTCTGCTTTCTCCTTCTCCAGAAACTCCTTCTCCTATGTACATTTTCCTATACCACAGAAAGGTTCTGGGCCAGTGAGCGGCTTCCGTGCATCCTCTCTGGCAAGTTTATTGGTTTCTTCGTTTCCTTCGATTCCCGAATGACCGGGAATCCAAACTAAAAAGACATTATTTTTTCTGCCTTCCTCATTGAGTTTGCTCCGGCACTCCCAAGTCAACTTTGAGTCAATGACATAGGAGATCAGTGCTTTAAAAGCAGCTTGAATATCTGAGCGAATAGCTATATCGCACTTCTGATAGTTTCTCTCTACCAGAAACGTCAAGTATGAAATGATTCAGTTCGTCATACCTGATCTAATAATAGGAGATATATTACCGTCATATCCGAAATATGAAAACTGTAGATATATATTTCAGGATGAAGATAATTTCAGACCGCTCATTTATCTTCTGGGATTGAATGAAGTCCAAATTACCACGCATGCAGAATAAAATAAAATTGATGTCTTCTGGTAGTAAATAATATGCTGTACCATGTAAAAGAAAATTTGGCATATTTTCAAGATTATTTATGACATCGTTAATTGCGGAAGTTGAATTTTTCATGCATGCTCCATAATTTCTTGATACACAAGTTTTGTACTCCATCTGGCTCTGGCGCTTTCCAGTTACGTAATTCTTTGATTGAGGATTTGACGTCTTCGGTTGCATTAGTTCATGATTCTCGACATAAAATATTCTTCAGCAATCACACTGTTTCTGTATTCGTTGCAGAATGGTTCCAATGGTTTTTTTTATGGATATCCCTTTATTTTTCCCTTTATATTTTGTTTGAGTGTGGTTGAAGACTTCTTACATGGAGTGAAAGAGGATGTGCGCAGTTCTTTTAAGCATCTGATTGGAGATGTGGAACTTCTCTTTTGACGCTACTAGATGTCGCCACTTGTAATAATTTACTCAGTAGGTCTCAAATATTTGCTTCAAATATGAAAGTTTTTCATTAATATTACATCCCATAGAGATATGGATACTGATGATGCTAAATAATGCTAAATCTGGTATATCTCTTCTCTCAATGACTAAATCTGATAACATTTCGTTCACCTTATGATCAAAAATCTTTGAGGCTAGGAATTAAAAATGGTATTCGTTTACGTGATTACTATTTTGAATTTATCTTCATTTCAGAACTGTTTTCAGTGTGAAGCAAAGAGTGTTTGTTTATCGTTTTGTTTTTGTTCTTTTTTTGAGAAATATGAAGTTGTGACAAATACTTGGAGTTCCTTCTCTTTTGTTTTTCGGTTGTCACAAGATCTAATAAAAGCAGAAAAAATTTGAAATATGAATTCTGAAGTCCAACATTTCGAGTTGATAATTTCAGACCACTTGTAATGAATTCCAAATAACCGTGAATACACAATAAAATGAAATAACTGTATGTGGAGGTTTGACAAATTACATCTTGAGAATAAATATGAACACGAAAGGTAGCCAAGATAACTTGACAAAGAAAACACTTGCCAACGTTGAAATTTATCGTGAGAAAGAAATGAGTGTTGGATTATGCAAAGGCCAAAAAATGTATGAATAAGTGGAAAGACCATTTTAGAAGATGTATTTATTTGTTGCTATCAGTGCTTTTTTCTTATATAGAAAAATTTATTATAATGTCTTATTACCAGTGAAGAAGTGCCTGTGAAAAGTTTTGATCGTTTCCAGATATTTTCGTGCATGAAAATGTTATGGTACATTTTCGAAATCGATAATATATCAAAATTGAAAAAAAATCGTGAAACGGTTTTCACCAATGGTGTTTTCATGAAAATCGAGTCCAGGATTGCTTTCAACTTGTTTACCTATCTAGTCCAGAAGTACTAGATACAGCCAATCAATTAATTTGGGATACCCGGTACACTGTGTCCCAAATTGGGTGAGACTACTCTCAGCTTTTATTGAAGATAGAGTCATGCGGTTTTCACGACCGTGTCACTTTTTTGTGAAACTTTTAAATCCATAAACAGAAATATTCAACTACTTTTGTTTCTGAAATACAGGGCGAAAACGAGAAATAAGCACTTTTGGAGATGTAATTTTTTCTCGGGCCTTGGGTGAGGTACAAAAAAATGAAAACTGTCAGAGGCGTAGTTAAAAATTTTTTTCAGAGCTTCGTTTTTGAGATTGAGCATTGGAATTTTTCAGATGGAACACCCTGTATATTTGGTCATAAAATTTTTTCTAACTACGAGACTGACTTCTACGTGAAAATATCTATTAAACGCAGTTTTCATTCATCTTATACAGTGCCTGACAAATAATTAGCTTTCAAAAAAGTGAACATTTTCGTTTTCGCCCTGTATTTGAGAAACAAGAGAATTCGAAATATTTCTGTTTGTGGATTCAAGAATTTTACAAAATATTGGCACAGGGTCGCTAAAACCTCATGTCCCTATCTTTAAATAGCTGAGATACAGTGCAGCCTCACCCAATTTGGGACACAGTGTACACAGGAATTTACGGTTTTGTCTTCTGATTAATTTTTCATTAGGAGGCGCATTCTTTTCTTTCATTTTTTGTAAGATCATACATTTCGATGCCTTTTTTGTTACATACTTTGAATTTTGTGTATCAGCAGGGGCTTAGGTTTATACCACATGTCTTTTTCTTTCAATAATAATAATAAGTAGTAGGTAGCATATTGTATACTATACGGGGTGACCCGAAATGAATGCAACACGTGAATCTAGGAAAAAAATTAGACGACCAGTATTTTTTATTTTTGTGAAATAGACACCTCAGAATTTGCCTCCCCAGAATTGTTTTATGCGAATATCTTTCAAGATTGTTGCATAATACACACTTAATTTCATACACGAATGTTCTGAAATATCATAAATCTGACAGTGATACCTATTTTGGCAGTAAAGACACTTTTCCTTCGGCCCCCTTGTCTTTGGTGTCCGAAAACTTTGTTAGCGTATTTTGATTTCTTCAAGAATGTCCTGTTCAATTTTGTTGCATATATTTCAGGACACCTGTACTTTTATTGTTATTTCATTATACGACTAACAATTGATAAAATAATGTAAATTTTTAAAGTACGTATATACAGGGTGTTTGTATATTTCTTATCCCATGGCGATTGGTAAAATTTCCCGAAACATATAGAATGATTTTCTTCGGGGACATTATTTCTGGATATCTTGAAAATGTTACATTTTAGATATATAAAGCCCTCAAAAGATTTCACTTATTTTTTCCTCACAAATTGATATGCGGGTGAAAAATAAGGTTCCCATTTGAAAAAATCGAAATTTTAGCTTGTTTTGAATTCAAACTTTGATAGTCTAACCCTGAGTTGCAGGAACGTCCATTAAATTTAATGCTGCCTCAATTCTACATTAAACGGAGTATCCATGGCTACCGTCTATGGATATTCCGTTTAAGGGAGAATTAAGGCGGCATTAAATTTTAATGGACGTTCCTGCAACTCAGTGTAACAGTTTTTCCTGAATATCTCGAAAATGGTGCAGTCTAGATATAGGGAACCCTTAAGAAACTCCACGTATTTTTACCCCACAAATTAATATGTGACTGAAAAAATAGAGCTTCCATTTGAAAAAAATCAGCTTTTTTTGAGTTCCATCTTTGACACTCTCTTTTACCCCCAGTATATCAAAACGTTTTTTTCTCTACAGATTGACGTCAAATATCTTTTCGGTAACCCATTTCAAATAACAGATATGAGATTGTCTGTTTCGCTTTTATTGAATTCTCAGTGTTCTACAAGCCTCAATTTGTAATTTTTTTTAAGGAAAACAGTGAATAACTCGAAATCGGCTCCAGATGGCTATAGGGAATGATACATTAAATGAATGTGGTATTCGAAGATCTCTTCGAAAAAGTCATAATATACAGGGTATTTCATTTGAAATAAGAAAGTTGATACCATTTCTGGTGAAAGCGGAAGTCATTGATATTTAAGAATATATCATGAATGAAGGTCAACTTGGCTTATATTTTCACAAAAAATTAGGAATTGATCAAATTGTTATTTCTCCATAAACTTCTAATGGGCACTCCCAGTGGGATACCCTGTATATCGCCGTACTTATTAGTAATAAAAAATTAACCGAACTATGAACTGTCAAGGAACATCACTCACCACAAAAACACGATTAACACAAGTGGACATTATGAACGTGAAGACACAAAACACAATAAAGATAAAGATAACTGACAGTCCCAAATGAACAAGTATATACAGGTACTCGTACTACGATTTTTTTCTCTTTTAACTTCTCCGGATAAAATCGAAAATTGAAGTGTTTCGAAATCCGTTGCCGCGTATTTATATGCCGAGTAAGCCGTGGAATGTCCAGAAAACGACGCCCGCCTGACGTTCCGATGCTCCTCTGTTTTTGTACGTCACAGTACGACGCGACGCATGGGGATAAATTGTCGGGCCATATTTTTTTGGCCATGAATCCGTTTTTCGACACGGCCAGGTTTCTGATTCAATTTTGTAAGATCGCGGCACGGGTTTGGCACTTCCTGTGTGGTGAATCATTTGCTAGCTGGCTGCACGGGCTTCCGAGGAGAATTGAGGAAGATAGCAGGTCTGCTCTGGTGGAATTTGGGAATATTGTTGACATCAACTGGAAAGAGCTGTATCTATAATGCTCCACAAGAGTTAGAGATATCGTATTTAATCGTTTTGGAAATTATGTGATCTTCGAGAAAATCGCTGTGAAATCATTTACAACCCAATAAAAACTTGAATCGATCCAATAAAAATCAGTATGAGACATTTCGTTAATCTGGTCGCCTTTATTCTGAAGTTTAGTTGTTTGCAAATGCTTCATGAATATTCTCATGTTAAAATGGAGTCAGTTTATCATCGGCTTCGATTTGAAACGAGATTTCTGAAAATGCCAAGACGTAAATTAACAAACGCTAAGGCTGATAGGGCTATCAGAATGCTACAGGGTGGCCTAACTCAGGTTGTTGTAGCGGAAAGGCTCAAAGTCAGCCAAAGTGTGATATCTCGAGATAGGTTCAGGGAGATAGTTTCTGAGTTGGAAAGACCAAGGCTTGGTGAGTGACGAAAAACAACACCTGTTCAGGATCGTTTCATCACCGTTTCGGCGAGAAGAAAGCCTACATCTACGTGTAGAATGCTACGGAATACTCTTCAAAATGCAGATGGGGTCCAAGTTTCCATCGAAACCATCAGATGACGCTTGAGAGAGGTGAATCTAGGTTTTAGACGTCCATTAAAAAGATTTCCATCAACACGTGACCATGAGCGTCAAAGACTAGAACGGGCAAGGCAACATATCAATTGGAACGATCAATGGCGTAGTGTCCTTTTCACTGATGAATCCAGATATAGACGCTTTTCAGATTCTCGAAGAATAAAGTTATGGATAATCCTACGCATACCCCGTAATGTCCAAGAAGTCCATCCATTCCGAGTGGGTAGTGTTATGGAATAGGCCGGGATATGTTTCAACGGGCGCACAGATTTACAAATTCGTCCTGGGAATATGACCGCCTTACAATAATAGGGAGCATGTCGTTTACAATGTTTTGCCAAATTTTCACGCTGCTATTAGTGAAACTTTTTAATTTTCAGACGATAACGCTAGACCGCACCGTGCAGTCATAGTTGAGAATGCACGCGAGGATCTTGGTATTCCACATTTACCAATACCTCCGCACTCACCAGATTTGAATTGCATAGAACATGCATGGGATATGCTGCAAAGAAGATTAGAAAATCATCAACCTACCCCTTAAATGATCTGAGAGAGCTTCTGGGGCAGAAGCTGGGGCGTTTATGGAACCAAATTCCTTAAGAAATGTTCAACAACCTCGTTTGTAGTATGCAAAGAAGATGTCAAGCCGTTATTGATGCCCGTGGAGGCCATACGTTGTTTTGATAGTCTTAAAATGCTTGAATTCTCTGGGAATTGAATTTCGTTATTTTACTCGATTTTTCTTAACCACCCTATGTACGCTGCAGACCTACAGGCTGTAATTTATTTTATTTCCTGCAACTTGAAATCATAATTATATGAATTTTCATCACAAAATCTCAGTTAAACTATTTTTTTTTTGTAATTTATGTCCAGATCCCAAACTCATGTGGAGCAGCTTATTTCCCCATTCTGAGGTGTGAGGAATCGACTCTATCTCTATCTACAACTGTCACGTGTGTCAAATGTCAAGTGTGATTTGACACTCTTGAAAATATCGTAACATTATTCCATGAGTGTGAAGTTGATCGAACACTTCTCAATTCTGGAATAGTATATTCTAAAACAAGTTGCAGAATGAGCTCCTATTCCAACACGAATGAGTGTTGGAATTGCCTTCTGCAACGAGTATTAGACCATATTTCTCTATTTCAGTCAAGTTTCTAGAAATTTAAATAAAAATTCAGGTTAGTGACATTTGTATTTCATCTTGGCAGTTTGTGTGATGTGATTTACGAAATTTGAAAGATTACGGAATTTGAATTAATTTGATTGGATCACTGGTCAATACTGACAACTACAAAATGAAAAATGAAACTGAAACAATGCTCTAATGAGTTTCATTACAGCACTATTTTCAGTACTGTAATGAACTCATTTCGATACTGAAATAGAGAAAAAGTTCTTGTGGTACTGATTTGAACTAGGTAGTACTTGGTGCCGTGGGAGATGGGCCAACGACTGAAAATAGAAATACTACACCTGTAGGGGAGACCACGTCAAATGAAAACGGAATATAGATCAGAATGTGCTCTACCTGATGTGAAAAAATCTTTCATATGAATGTCTCAACTCAAAATTTTCGAGTTATTTGATGTTTCATGAAAAAGTGGAATTTTTTATTTCAAATACTTTCCCTCAAGCCATAGGTAAAATTTCAGACTTCATAATCAATTTTTGGCGTTAATATTGTTTATTACTTCATCTCCTAAACTAAGCGAGATAGGAAAAAAGTGATATACATGTCATGTTCTCTTTTTTCGAGAAACATAAATTGCTGTGAAGCGCAAGTCGCTGAGGTGTCTAGTTTCCATGTTATAGGGTGATTTCGAAATTTGGCCTATTATTATAATTGGTTTTAACTTCCGCAGTATTGCCGCTACGCTCTCAAAATAAAAACATCTTCAGGGCAGTTTTTTCAGTACTTTTCACCAGTGCTTTCGAAATTTCAGTGCCACTTCAAATTTTAGAGAAATAAAAAAAAAATATTTTTCATATGGAAACCGTAGTGTGCTATGATGATTTTCAATAGACTTTCCTTAGACAATTTCAAGAAAATATCATGATATACAACCGAGCTTAAATATCGAAAATTCCGAAAAAACAGTTTTCGATTAACAAAATCAAAGGGAGTTTTGAATTGAAAATTCTGAAAAAAACACTTTTCGGTCAACATAATTTAAGCAGGCTCAAGTTCGATGACTTCCTGAAGTGTAAAGAAAGGAATCAAAATCAAAACCCTCTTTGATTTTGCTAATCGAAAACTGTTTATTTGGAATTTTCGATATTTAAGCTCGGAAGTATATAATGATTTATTTTTCAAATTGTCTAAGAAAGGTCTATTGAAAATCATCATAGCACACTATGGTTTCCATTTGAAAAAAAATTTTGATACCACTCGGGAAAAGTACTGAAAAAACTCTACTGAAGATGTTTTAGCAACAACACTGGGGAAGTTATAGCATGGAAACTAGACACCTTATCGAATTGCGGTTTTCAGCAATTTGGTTTCTCGAAAAAAGAGAACATGACATGTATATTACTTTGTTTCTATGTCGCTTAATTTAAAAGATGTAGAACTAAAACATCGAAATCTAACCACCCTGTGCAGAATTCGATCTGAGGTGGTGTGAAAAAGAAGCACTAAACCTTTTCTGCAAATTATGTTGGAAAGTTATCTACTCTCTGAGGATTTCGAAGTAAAAAATTACAGGTGATAATCCATTCCAGTTGGAAATATTTGAACCACGCATATCCTCACCGGTGTATCGGATGGAGCAGTTAAATTTTGTGGCCTTCCTGTTTACCAGACCTGAATCCTTTGGATTTTTTTAATGATAACTGTACCTTGTTTCTTCATATGCAGATGTCTGCGATATAAAAGAAAATCGTTAGTAAAACAAAACACTCTTCTGTTTTACTGTCTAAAGTAGTGTTTAAATTTGTATACCAAAAACGTTTGAATTTTTTTATCTTCATTCATGCCGCACATTGTTGGAGATGTGTATTAATTTTGCAAAGTCCCGAAATTCAAGCCTTTTCTTTTAAAGAAATGATTGAAGTTACTTTTTCAAAATGAATGATATTATAATCTCCATTGTTATGTACCAAAAATCGACTCAATACATAAAACATATATCACGAAAATTGTACACTAATAAAAATGCCAAAAGACAGCACAGCGGCTATTAAAATGAGAGTTTTCAATTTTTGAAAATTAATGATTAATCGATTATCGATGACACTAATACGTTACTTACCTATTTTATTATCTGAATTTGATAGGTCTTTCATAAAAAAAAATTAAAATTGTATATTGAGTCTTTTCATGTTTCCCACTTGTAGTTTTTCAAAGTTCTCAATTTGACTGACTTGTTCAGAAATGGAGAGGAAAGTTCCTGATCGTAAAAAAATCACGACTTCGGCTTGGCAATTAACATCATTAGGTCCATCTCCTGTGTTTATCAGTCTGTTTTCATCTCCAAACCTTGAGACTTGGCAAAAAATGCGTCTTAGAATCATGTTAAACAGCATTCACCATTAAAATGATGTTCTATCGAGCCTTGAAACTTTTCAGATGGATGTAATTCTGAAATTATTTTTCTGGAAATAGAATGATGAACAGTTGATCGTGTTTATCGGAGTCGGTTAACAATATGAATAGACTAGATCCATTATTTTTCTATCGAATCTCTTTGAGCGATCGCCAAAAAATACTATTCCCCATTTTCGCCGTCTTCATCGGAAAATATATGAATTTGAATCAGATAATAATTAGAGTCCTCAGACTACAGGGTGTCCCAATTTCGAGTTCCTATTAGACGAAAATTGGTACTCTGATGTTGTTCGACATTCTCTACTGAGCTAAAATATTCTTGAAGCCTGAGCACTTGGGGAAGTGAAAGTGTTCAAAATATTATTTTTGCGATTTTTTCGTTTCTGATATGATTGAGTGGTCAATGCTACAGATGTATTTATTAAAATGGATTTCAAAATATCGAAGAAAAACTAGAAAAAAATCAAATATTCCTAGTTGATTTATGTCCATCCTTCTTATTCTCAACAACCTAAGCGTACACCGTTCTAATAACATCGAAGTTGAAGAATATGGAGATTGTTTCGTCTATTATCAATGTTCTAGGGATATTACTACTGATAATTCACTTAAAAGGTTACTATAGTTTCATATGAATATTCATCGAATCTGTTTAGATTTTATGAATTTAACTGTGCGTAGAACATAAATCCAGAAAATCTCAAATAGCTCAGAAATACTGAATTTAGGAGCAAAAGCATCTAAGAGTATCGACAATCATTATTTTCTTTCGAATAATCCAACGCAATCATGAGAAAAAAGAGTTCTAATTTGAAAAACAGAACTTATGGGGAGACTTATGGCTATTTTTCACAAACGAAAAAAAATAATTTCTCCAACGACTTTACTTTCGTTCCTTGTATAACTGAAAGAGAAGGTTAGTTGATAAAACATTAAACTAGATTCAACCTGCAATAATAATGAAGACAATTTGAAAAAATGGTGAGAATTCAAGAGGATCTGAAAGAAGATATCTTGTTCGAATGCAGCATTCGCTCAAAACATGTTATTTTCCGAATATCTGTCGCATTGATGCGTATGTTGCATTTGGCAACAAATTAATCAAACGACTGTTTTGTATGAAAACAACATTTCTGGATATTGACGCAAACGAATAGCGAAGTTTGATGCGGATGTTGATGGTTTTTGACCAGCTCCTTTTAAGAACTCCCGAAATATCCCGGAAATACTAAAAATAAATATTCATATTTATCTGAATTACTTTCGCGTTCGGAAAACCGTTCTTGTCTAAAACTTGTGGGAAATTCTTCGATATTGAAGCATCATAGACTGTTAGATAAACGTGATAGTATAATGTTTGAAAATTTGTAAATAATTTCTTACTCTTCTAGTAAAATTCCATTTACCTTTTCTTTCTGACTTAGGAATTTATTAAGGATTGATTTTTTATGGCCAATTTCACCAACAGATGCTTTAAAACCCGTTAAGTAAACTAAGGTTGAACTAATCAGCCGTTTCAACTCAGTTTAAGGGAATTCCAATGTCACCAGCTTAAACGCAGGCGTAGTAACCAGACTTTTAGAAATCGAAGTTGGACCATCCATACAACTTGGCAACGCCAAAAATTCTTCAATTCTGTGTCTACCACAGATTCAGATACCACCAAAATCAACATCAGTAGTTTGGAAACTTCGAGTTGCGTGAAAACGAAGAGCTCAAGGCCAAATCAATGGGTTGATTGGGGAAGCAATGAAAAATAGTTTCGAGAATTATTTACTTGATCTGAAAAATGAAACGTACTCATTGTTAGTTTTATATTTCAATTTATCTGATTCTCAATTTGCTCTAAAACGAATAGCATACATTGTTGAAGTTAAGATTTAGATAATGGAAATATCATGGTAAAATCTTCGTCATCGAAATTGTTGAAATGATCTATCTCTAATCGCAGCTCATAACAATCTTGGATGTCGAATCAAAAAATGTTCCTCACTACTGCTGTCACTATACAGGGTGTATCAAGTTCGACGGCCCATTAGGCGTTTCTGCAGAACTGGACCTATTTGAAATCTGACCACTTTCGGTTATACTGGGAGAGAAAAAAAATTTCAAAAGTTTTTTTTTCTATTTTTTTTATTTTGAATTTGATAGAGTATGCAATTCTGAATATATTCGTACTCAAATCGTTGCATTCGTCATAATACTTTCCCAAATATCGAGAAAAAAATTAAGAAAAAAAGTGAAATAAGAGTATTCGGTATTATGTTTGTTATTCCTAACCTAGATATCGTCAGCACGAACCGTTTTCACATTTTTTAAGACGAATAATGTGGAAATATTGTACATTTTCAGACTTTTGATAAACCTGTCACAGGGTGTTCCAAAAGTTTGTTCAAAAATTTAGATCAAGATTGGCTCATAACTTTCGTTTTTCAAATTAGAACCCTATTTTTCATGATTGCGTTGGATTCTGCGAAGAAAAATGATGATAATGTTCTAACATGTTTATGCTCCTAAAATTAATAATTCTTGAGTTATTCAGGATTTCCTGATTTCATATCGTACGTACCGTCAAATTCATAGAATCCATTTCATATCAATAATGACCTTGGTCATAGAAGATAAATTGTTCAGATAACTCACTAGTGACCACCTCTTTTCTGAATTCATTTATCATTTTTGATATGGAATGATTATTAATTTTGGGAGCATCAACATGTTAGAACATTTTCATCCTTTTTCTTCGCAGAATCCAACGCAATCATAAAAAATAGGGTGCTAATTTAAAAAACGAGAGTTATGGGCCAATCTTGATCCCAATTTTTGAACAAACATTTGGAGCACCCTGTGACAGGTTTTTCAAAATTCTGAAAATGTACAATATTTCCACAGTCTTCGCCGTCAAAAAATGTGAGAACGGTTTGCGCTTACGATATCTAGGTTAGGAATAACAAACCTAATACCGAATACTCTTATCTCCTTTTTTTCTTCAGTTTTTTCTCGATATTTTGGAAAATATTCTGACGAATGCAACGATTTGAGTACGAATGTATCCAGAATTACAAGCTCTATCAAATTCAGAACCAAAAAAAAAAGAAAAAAAAATTTTGAAAATTTTTTTTTTCTCTCCCTGTATAACTAAAAGTGGTCAGGCACCAAGAATATTTTAGATCGGTGGATAATGTCAAACGATAACATTATCCCAATTTTCAGATTTCAAATAGATCCAATTCTCCAGAAACGCCTAATAGGTCTTCGAACTCGGTACACCCTGTATATTTTCAAATATGATTTCTAAAGCTCTCTGCATTTTTTCAACTTCATTATCATTCATACTCGTAATATTCACAATGTGATGAATTGATTGGTTGAAAAAATATTCGTTAACTTTGAATCTGCTTTTCAAGTCTCAAGTAATAACAAACGTCTCAAGAAGGCTGGACAAAGAAAATAAATAGCTCAAGATATTTGAAGCTTAAGCTAACATGGAAACATAGTATCTGACATGAAATCAAAATCATTATAACAAATGAGTCTTACTTACTTCCTGAGTTTATTACTATCCCAAATTTCATCATCATAAACTTTAAATATTATAAAAACTACTAACGATAAAAAAAAAATTTGAAAAAGTACGAAAGTATTCACCTTGCTGGTTCAAAGTGAATACCTACTGTTGAGATTCCCTTTCAATTGTCTTCTACTCCTGTTTATTGTTAATTTTAACTTTCATTCCTTTCTTCAGAACTGAATTTTTTAGATGAATCAGTCATATGTCAAAACTAGTTCCACCTTTCTAGTTTCTATTTTCAAATAATCTAGTATTATATACACTGCACATTCTTTAAATTTTTGGAAACAAAGAGTACTTCAAAATAGTTATTATCGAAATGAAAACCATCTTCAATTCATATGCTCACATATCTTTCATCATGAGGTTGGAGAAATGGAATCAGATATTGTCACTGAGAGAAGAGATATACCGGTTTCAGCCTTATTTGACATCATCAGTATCTCATATCCGTCAGAGACGGAAATCTTCATAAATAACTTCTACTCTTGAACCCACTAGTATAAGGGTTTTGAGTAGCTAAATAAAAATGGCGACATCTAGTAGCGTCAAAATAGAAATTCCACATCTCCAGTCACATGCAAAAACGGACTGCTCACATCCTCTTTCATTCTTTGAGACTTGACGTGGACAAATTCTATGATCGAACTCCCAATATAAATATCAATTGCTTTTGCTTGGGCGTATTGAAAGTGTGTGTGTATATTATCGATGCGAGTGAATAAGCCTGTTGTTCATTCATTAAAACCCGGCTACAGATAATTTTAGAATGGGAAATATTTCGAACTTGAATGTAAATACCATTAGTTCTCATGCCAAAATATGTTTCTAATAATTGACGCACAGATAGGACTGCAGCTACTGTTATACGAAAAAGGAAGAGCATGCATTGACTCGCGGTCATTTGAAAATCCTTAGATGTCGAACAGATTTTTCAGGAATCGGTCAAAAATTATAGACAGATAAATAAATAGGTCCTTCCCCAGTTCATAGTAAGAACAAATCGTCGGTCCAATGCCAAAGTCACGAAAGTGTATGATTGATGTTTGAGAAAAACGCGTTTTGAAACTTTAAGTAATTGCTAAAAATAGAAATTTCATTTTGTTGGACTTAACCACTCTATTGGTCAAGTGAAACAAAATGAAATTTCTATTTTCAGCAATGATGTTTTAAAACGTGTTTTTTTCAAACATCAATTAAACACATTCCTGACTTTGGCATTGGACCGACGATATGTAAGAGCTCTTTCATAAAGAAAAACAATGTCAAAATCAAATTGATTAATTGAGTATCCTCCAATATTCATACAAAAAATATGGTTTCAAATCAAACATATATTTTCTGTCATTTTTCTTGAAAATCTCAACAACATTCAAAAGTTGAATTCAATCAGGTAGATTGTTTGTTTTTCAGAAAAAGACAAGTCATGTGCTAATATAAATTCTTGAAGGTTAATAACTGTGTCATTCGTGAACTGAGGATATATTTTTATTCTTGAAGACAAACATTAAATTTTCAGGCACACTCATACCAAAAACATGTTATTCTTCCTGAATATCCCTACATGGTTGAACAGAAATCCTCCTGACCATGTATTCTAATTGAAACTCTCTTATCAGAGCATACAACCTACAGACTTCTGAGCTCGTTCCTCAGAAAATAAGAACGTATCTCAATAAGCATTCAAAACTCTTTTGAATATACAGTCTTCGAGTTAACTACACTCAAATATTTTGATATCGGTATGAAAAGAGTCTTCCGGGCTTATTGGCCGTGGTCCATTAGGAATAATTTCACCTAACGTTTCGCCTACAACTTCGGTAGGCATCTTCAGAGGATTCTCGGTCTAAGGTTGTACCTCGAACGCTGAATTTCTGACCTTGGCGCGTTCGAACCGGAAACGTCATCTGCGCGCCGGTTTTGGGGGGAAAAAGTGGCGCGTCTACGTGCGCGATGCTGATTGGCCCATCGCTCCCGCTTCGTGTCGGCTTTATCTTTGTTTTTTCTAAGGTCGGTAACCAGGCGCTATGCAAGAAAGGGGTCTCTTCTTTTCTATTGATGTTATTTTTGTGTTTATAAATTTCAATGGCTTTCATGTTCAGCCTGGGATAGTAACTTCTAATATTGGAAATAATCTCCGCTTTTGAGAAATCTATGTTGTGTCCATCTATTAGCGCATGTTCTGCTAGTGCGGATTTTTCTGTCTGATTCAGTCGACAGCACCGTTCGTGTTCCTTAATTCTAGTATTAATACTTCGCTTTGTTGTGCCAATATAGACTTTGCCGCAGTCACAAGGTATTCTGTAAATACCAGCTTGTGAAAGTGGGTCAACTTTGTCTTTAGTTGTTTTGATCATTTTCCCAAGTTTTTGTGTCGGCACAACATCGAGACTGTTTATAAGCCGACACAAAAACTTGGGAAAATGATCAAAACAACTAAAGACAAAGTTGACCCACTTTCACAAGCTGGTATTCACAGAATACCTTGTGACTGCTGCAAAGTCTATATTGGCACAACAAAGCGAAGTATTAATACTAGAATTAAGGAACACGAACGGTGCTGTCGACTGAATCAGACAGAAAAATCCGCACTAGCAGAACATGCGCTAATAGATGGACACAACATAGATTTCTCAAAAGCGGAGATTATTTCCAATATTAGAAGTTACTATCCCAGGCTGAACATGGAAGCCATTGAAATTTATAAACACAAAAATAACATCAATAGAAAAGAAGAGACCCCTTTCTTGCATAGCGCCTGGTTACCGACCTTAGAAAAATCAAAGATCAAGCCGACACGAAGCGGGAGCGATGGGCCAATCAGCATCGCGCACGTAGACGCGCCACTTTTTCCCCCCATAAACCGGCGCGCAGATGACGTTTCCGGTTCGAACGCGCCAGTGTCAGAAATTCAGCGTTCGAGGTATAACCTTAGACCGAGAATCCTCTGAAGATGCCTACCGAAGTTGTAGGCGAAACGTTAGGTGAAATTATTCCTAATGGACCACGGCCAATAAGCCCGGAAGACTCTTTTCATACCAGTATATCCGGTCGTGAAAGCCTTAAACTATTTTGATATCGTTCTTACAGCAAATCTAACATGACATGACATAGCTTAGAGGTTATCTATGTGATACGATCATTCCATAAATCTACATATCTAGGTATACTCCCAAAATTCCTCAATTTTGATAATACGTTAAATCATATTCAAAACATTTTTCTTCTTTCATCGTGATCTGATCGTGCTAAATAATACAACTGGTGTTAGGCTTTCGTTCTTAAAGAAATTATTCAATGCAAACTACGAATGGAGCTGCCTGATCATAATCAGGTATATCAATTCAGCGAGAATATCTCCTGGAAGTATAACTCCTGAAGATGCCAGATACTCGAACTGGCGGAACGTCGAGAATAAATCTACGACGGCCTTAATGCCAAAACAAGTAACATTGAACAATAATCGGGAAAGCCTCAACCAATTTACTTGGTATTCTATTCTTTATACAGCAGCTCTGTTAACAGCATATCAACAAAATCAAGAAATCTCAAATAGTCAAATTATTCATTTTTGATTTTATCAAATCTCAATGCGATCAATGAAGTTGATTTAATACAACATAAAAAGTTGAGTAATTGGTAATGAAAATTTCGGACATTTTTACTGAACACCGAAAAATATTTATTATGCGGTACTTTTTACTCACTCTGCACTCTGTATACTGGGTGATCCACGGTCGATGGTACGTTAGACATTTACGGAGAACGGGAAGCAGGAATTCATTGATAATTTGGTTTCTCAAATAAGAACAGATAGTCCAAGAGCTAGTGAACCTTTTGAGTAACGGTTTGTGTGTAAGGCTAGAAATTTTTATAGCGATAGTTCCTAACATGCTGAGGACTAAAACCATGACCTGGCACCCCTCACCCCTGCAGATCATCAACCCTTATATTTTTGAGAGTGCAAAAAAATAAAAAAAAAAACTTGTCGCTGTAAGGTTGAAACTTTCATACGATTTTGTTTATCCATTGTTAAGTTCAAAAAAATATTGACAGGCGATTTCGACTAGCACAAGTACCTGCCAGGCGACTCGAGAAGATTGTAAAATACGAACAAAAATGAACTTTTTTCTGTAAGGCTGAAATTTAAATGTTTTCGTCTGAGGAAATGAAAAAATAAGTTTTATTATTAATCTTCATCATCATCTGATATGTTATCATTGATTTCTTCATCATATAGTACAGTCGTTTGAAGCGTAGTACACTGTGTCCTAAATTAGTTGAGACTGCATTATATCTCAGCTATTATTGAAAATAGAGTCATGCGGTTTTCGCGACTTTTTTTAAAACTTTTAAATCCACAAACAGAAATATTCCAACTACTTTTGTATTTGGAATAGGTACAGGGCGAAAACGAAAATGTACACTTTTTGAAAATGTTATTATTTCTCGGGCCATGTATATGAAAGAAAATACTTCTTATAATGATATTTTCACGTAGAAGTCAGTGGCATAGCTCATCATTTTTTTGAAAGCATTGTTTTCGAGATTGAATTAGAACGGAATGAAATTTTTCATATCGAACAACCTGTTTATTTTAACGTCAAATTGTATCACAACCTATCCTCCAATAAATTTCAGTTGAATAAAATATTCCACGCATTTAATCAATATTCACAAGCATTTAATCATTACTTTTTCGAAAAGCCATGGGACCTGAACCCATTTCTTTATCCTATTTTGAACAAAAACTCAAAATATCAACTGAAAAATGTTTTTTTGATGCATTTGTGAAAAAATTCATGTCTTACTTTAAAAAAAAACAAACAGAAATATAAATTTTTCTGATGGTTGACGCTGAAATTTATTAAAATTAGGGTTGTGATACATCGATGTATTCAGAAAAAAATGAGAAAGTTTGACGTAAAAACAAACGAGGTGTTCCATTTGAAACATCTCAAGTTTGTGCTATATCTCAAAAACATTCATCCGATAAAAATTTCAAGCTACGCCACTGACTTCTACGTAAAAATATTATTATAAGAATTTTTTCATAATTTTTTTCTTATACGGGGCCCGAGAAATAATAACATCTTCAACAAGTGTACATTTTCATTTTCGCCCCGTATTCCAGAAACAAAAGAAGACGGTATATTTCTGTTTGTGGATTTAAATAGCTGAGTTTGGAGTCTCTACCAATTTAGGACACAGTGTACTACCCTTGAAACGACTGTACTATATGATGAAGAAATTAATGACAACATATCAGATGATGATGAAGATTAATAATAAAACTTATTTTTTCATTCCCTCAGACGAACACATATAAATTTCAGCCAGTTAATTTTTGTTCGTATTTTACACCTTTTTCGAGTCGCCTGGCAGGTACTTGTGCTCATCAAAATCGCCTGTCAATTTTTTTTCGAACTTAGCAATCAATGAACAAAATCGTATGAAAGTTTCAACCTCATTGCGACAAGTTTTTTTTTAATTTTTTTTACACTTTCAAAGATATAGGGGTTGATGATGTGCAGGGGTGAGGGGTGCCAGGTCATGGTTTTCGTCCTCAGCATGCTAGAAACTATCGCTATAAAAATTTCTAGCCTTACAGAAAAACCGTTACTCAAAAGGTTCAATAGCTCTCGTACTAAGATGCTCTATCGATCTAAAATATCTTCACGCTGCGGTGTTGCCGCTTATGTCAAACAATAGTAACTAATTTGTTAGTCCAAATGACGCACCCTATATAAGTGCATTTTTTTATTCATCGTAGTAACACGATTATTTTGGTAACACTTTCTCATACACACCTCCACCAGTTTCTGAGTAATTAAATGATTTCCTTTTTTTTTTCGTGCAAAACATAGCTTTGGTTAAATATCCATAACTTCCATACCATAAATATTTGGAAGCTAAAATTTCGTATGCAGAATACTAAGATTTTATGCATCATACAGGTGTAATGGAATACGCTTCTTTTCGTACATGGTCATTCAAAACTCGATCGAGACATCAAAAACGGTTGAAAGTGCAATTTTGCAAATGGGATGCCCTGTATATTTCAAGTATTACTGAAAGAAAATTGAATTTCCTATCAAATGAAATATTATATTCCTATATTGTATATGATTGTAATATTCTGCGTTCAACTGAAATTTCATAGTTGCACACTACCACTACCTTGAACCTTCTGCATATTCTTGCTGTTATTTGATAACATTGCCCATGGTGAATGAACAAACTAATCAAAATTTTATTTGAATAGGTATTTTTTTCCATTTCACTTATTATTTTTCTTATACTATGAAGAATGATCGAATGTATTATTATCTTCTAACTAATTGTCAAATCAGCATATTGTTAAATTTCATCTTGTTACGGTATTTCATTGCTATATACGGAAAATATCTGTTTAAACGTTTTGAGATTAATTTTTTTTTAGCTAGAACCGCCGAATCGTTCGAAGAATAAACATTATTAGATTTCATGAATCATTTGGTAGTTTTAAGCTCATAATCATTATCAGCAAATCATAGCAATCCGATGAAGTTAGTATGTATGAACCGCTTATTTTAAGCTTGTTTTTGTTAGCAGTTTCAGGAGGTTCGCAACATTCAAACGTGCGAAACTATAAAATTTCAGTTCAATGCAGAATCTTACAATCTAGGTATAGGATATGAAGGATACATCATTTGAAAGGAAATTCAATTATCTTTAGATTTTTATCAAAATATACCATTTAAAAAAGTGCACTTTCATCCATTTTCGTATGTCTCGAAAAAACCATCAAACTTTGAATGACTCTATATAGTGAGAAGCGTATTTTGTAACATAGGCATGATTCATAGGGTCTTTCGGCATTCTGCATACGGAATTTCAACTTCCTAACATCTGTTCTTGTCTAAGAAACCAAATTTTCAATGTATTCTTGCTTTCCGTTCTCCGTAAACGTCTAACGTACCATCGACCGTGGATCACCATGTATACCTTGTATCTTATGAAAGAATGCGCAGAATGCACTATTATTATTCCTTAAATACGGATTTTTTTTCACGAACAATATTCTCTTCAGAGTGCAAATTCTACTTTTAATCCAAGTTCGAGAGCTCCTTCGAAGTTTGTTTTCTATTTCTAGTACTCTATTTCTACTATCATTTCGGATTAAAGAACCTCATACACGAGTGGGATATCCCCAAGGTTCGCCTGGAAGGTCTAAGCCTTAAAAATTTTCAACTGGTTTCTGCCTTGAGGTCGCATATAATTTATATTTCGGATTTCTCGATAACGCGTGTGGTTACGCTCAACTGACCTTCAGGATTTTATAGTATCCGTTGAACTCCTCGCCTCCTAATAAAATTCATTCAAAATATAGAGCATGAATATAGTAGGAATAGGACTTTTTCAAGTGTTAACGTAGTTTTTGAGAAGGAGGAGGTCTAAGGTTCGTAGTCACCAACCGGTTTCCACTTCATTATTGAGACTTCATCAGAGAAAAATTCTGAACTAATCGAAAAGTGAATCACAAAGTCGCTTTACCCTAAAGGTTTTTCTGCATTTTAGCACACTGAAAAGTTTTCTGGGTTATCATTTTCGAGGAGGTCTAAATGCTTGAAGATCAGAGCCGTCGCTAGGGAGTAGGCAGGGTAGGCGGTTGCCTAGGGCGCCAAGATGTTAGGGGCAGCATTTCAAGCCAGGTCAATAAAAAATATCACATTTGTAAAAACTCAAAGTATCCGAATGAGAATGCAATTCAGTCGCAACAACAGAATTATTTACAATTTTAAAATCGGAAATAATCAGGGGTACCGCATAACGCAATACACCCATAAACATTCCAGTTTTCGCTTATTTTAATTCCCCCTACTACTCGCCGCTGGTGGCCCCTTTTTTATTGACGTTGTTACTCAATCAAACTTTTTTGAAACATGGATGAATTCAAAATAGTGATCAAACTTGTCGAAATTCTCTCTGATATATACCGCCAAATGTTGAGATATTCAAAGGTCATTACAATAAATCTGGTTAATTTCTCAAGGCTAGAAGATTTCAATATAAAAGCAGCGTATTTTCAGCATGATGGTGCACCTGCCAATAATGCTGTTATCGTTCGTGTGTTCTTGGAGCAGACTTTCGCCCTGAGTAATATAAGGTCTAGCTCGTTGGCCACCTCGCTCTCCTGATTGTTCAGTATTAGTCTTTTTCATATGTGCATTTCTGAAAGGAAGATAGTATATAGATAGAAATCTAGCAGAATTAATTTAGGCAAAGTATAGCCTAAGCATTTCGTCGAATTAGAGCTCCGAACAAACTAATAGGTCTTCAACTCAGCTTCCGCCTTTTTTTTCATTGTAAAAAACTAATTATGATTCAAAGTATTGTCAATCGCCATTACTTTCTCCCATCTTTCGGCAGCATATAAAGTTCTATAGGCCTAACTATAGGTATTTGAGAGCATTCGATGAGCCTTAGCCGCAGATCTCTTCACATTGAAGCAGAAAATTAAAACCTCCCGCAAATGACGAGAATTCGGCTCGTGATGAATGATGAATCGAGAAAAACTTCATGATGCACACACAAATCGACTAATATTTCGAAGGCGTTATGTTAACAAATACCTAAGGTTATTGTATAACATCTAAGATCTATTTATTTCAACTACCACCTACGGCTACAGCCAACTACTGCAAAACGGCGGAAGCAACGTTGTACACCTAATAAATAACTGAATACCATTAATCATTTAAGAAGTCCTTTTATAGATAATTATATTCTGAAATTTCCATTGTGTGAAAAAATTATGCTCAATTAACTTCCTCACAGTTTTTCCTCATTTTCAGCACTCGATACAATATGCTAGGTTATGATATAACCAATTATAAGTCGTGTTCCCAACGTATTTTTCGCATATTCACGTTTTTGTCCACCGTTTCTATTTTTGAGCGACCGGACACGATTCCTGGCGCCCGGGAGATTTATTTGACGACATCGAAGATAAAGTTCTTGCCTTGCCTCAATTTGTAAACGCCTTCTAAATATCCGAGGAGAAATTCCGAAATATTTCGAATTCCATTTCTGTGAATTATTTTCGGACGATCGTGCGAAGCGTGTGCCTAAAAAATGAATACTACAACTAGTAGTACACTCAAAACAGTGATTCGTAGCCATAATTTTTTTTGGGATAATTGCTATCATTCGGAACATCACGAAAAGTAACAATGGAAAACAATTTTCTCTATTTCAGTATCGTAATGAGTTTATTACAGTACTAAAAGTAGTGCTGTAATGAAACTCATTACAGCATTGTTTTCAGTTAAATTTTTAGTTTTGTGGTTGTCAGTACTGACCTCCGATCGCATCAAGTTTCCAATCAAATCAATTCAAATTCCGTGATCTGTCAAATTTCGTATGTCACACCAACTGCAAAGATACAATACAACAGTCACTAATCTGAATATTCATTTGAATTTCAAGAATTCTTCACAAAAATTGACTGAAATAGAGAAAATACCGTCTAATACTCGTTGCAGAAGGCAATTCCAACACTCATGCTATCGAAAACTCGCTCCTTCGTCGCTCATTTTCGAACTTCGCATTCGTGTTGGAATAGGAGCTCATTCTGCAACTTGTTTTAGAATATACTATTCTCTATTTCAGTATCGTAATGAGTTCATTACAGTACTAAAACTGTTGTAGTGCTATAATGAAACTCAATACAGCATTGTTTTCAGTTATATTTTTCGTTTTGTGGTTGTCAATACTAATTCAGACCCTTCAAGTTTTCAAATCAAATCAATTAAAATTCCCATGGAGACAAAGAAAGTGTAGGGGGCATAACGTTTGAAAAGTGTCACCTTAACAAATCTGGATTTGGCACCCCGACCTCGAGGTAATTTAAACTGTAGGTTTTGCAATTTTGGCCTTATTTAATATTCGTTCGTTGATTTTGGCAGTTGTATGTAATGAAAAAACATAAAAGAAATGGTTACTTGTTTAGTATATACTGATATAACTCGCCAATTAATGGTGAAAATCTACATTTTTTGACGTTTGGAAAGGCGACATGGTGTAATTATTGTTGCATAAAATTTTAATTGATAGGGGTACACGAGATAATTCTATTGTGATACCTTTTTGTTTCATTGCATTTTATCTGAATTGTACGTAAATTGAAAAAATATTCTACTAATCAATTCATTAAAAGCAATAGTTAATGATATTTTAACTCTTTGATTTGTTTCAATCATTATTTATTCATCTTTTGGTAGTAAAAATTCAAATATACAAAATTCCCGCCACAAATTTGGCTCTGCAACAGCGGATTTTGGTGACACTTTCATAGCAAGGGAATCATAGGATATGCTACCTCCCCTCCTTCTACCTCCAAGAAAATTCCGTAATCTGTCAAATTTCGTAAGTCATACCAACTGTCAAGATACAAAACAAAAGTCACTTATCTTAATTTTTATTTGAATTTCGAGAGTATTCCACAAAACATGACTGAAATAAAGGAAATATCGTCTAATACTCGTTGCAGAAGGCAATTCCAACACTCATGCTTTCGAACACTCGCTCCTTCGTCGCTCGTTTTCGCATTCATGTTGGAATAGGAGCTCATTCTGCAACTTGTTTAACAATATATTATTGTCTAAATTATAAGGTCCCAACAACGTCTTTTAAAATTCATTGGTTCATTGCAATTTGTTTCCTTCATTAAATCGGATATTCCACAGACGGTATTCATGGATACTTTGTTGAACGGAAGATTAAACTTTAAATTAACTCAAGGTTAATCTCGTATCTGCAAAATCAGATGATATTATAAGACTATGAGTCGGTGTTCAAAACTTTGATTTACGTAAGGTTTTTTAATCGCACAATTTAAGTTTTGTGAAACCCACTCTATGACATTGAGAGAGTCTTCCTGGCTTATTGGCCGTGTTCTATTAGGAATTATTTCACCTAACGTTTCGCCCACAACTGCGGTAGGCATGAAATAATTCCTAATAGAACATAGCAAATAAGCTCGGAAGACTCTCTCAATGTCAGAATAACCTTTATAACTGTTAACGATATAGAGGGTCCAGGTAAATTATAGACAACCTTCTACATGTTTCATACTTTTCGTCTAGTATGAAACTATCTCATTATCTTGAAATTTTTTGAAAAATCATTTTTCAACATATTTTTGAAAATATTCTGTCCAGTATTTTTTCAGACATACTATTTTCAATATATATATTCTGATATACGGAATTTATTATACAGATCTGGAATAAACTAATGGAACCATGGGAATATCAATGTTGAATTCCAATGAGCTCTAAGTCTATTAGAACAGTGAAATAATCGAAACCTCATTGCTATTCGATAACAAATGAGGGACTGGACTGTTGGAATGGCAAATCACGGCAAGAGTGGGATCTCTGTCGCGTGTTGTAATTTGCAATCCACACATTGGTATTAGTCGTTATTCGCATCCGAATGAAAGATGCGCTGAATTTTTATCGAAGAACTTATTTATCATTTTTATCGAAGTTTATGAAATATTGCCGTAAATATGGTTCAGCGATTTTTTTAATTGAGAATTATTGATTGGCGGCCAACATGTCATCAATAAATATTACTGAAAACAGCGATAGAATGAAATATTTGTGCAGTCACTTACTTTATGGAAATATTGCGTGGAGTGGAATGTATTTTTGTTCAAGATAGGTTGGTGGTGTAAGGATCGAAAATAAGCAGGAGAATGATACTCTGTCAGTTCGCCGACGTTTCGGAAATATATTTTTCCATCTTCAGGGCTCTACAAAAGTTATGAAAAGACAATATTTGAACATAAAATAAAAGATGTATACAAGAAGGAGCTAAGAATGAGCTACATTATAAGTTGTTGACTAGAAAAGTATCACACTAAAACGATGATATGGTATAATCTATATAATAATTTGAACACATAAGAAACCTGTATACAAATTGAAGAGGTTCTTCTCTTTCTCTCTTTTATAAAATACCATAATAAAATGAGATATATATTATATACAAATATACAGAGTACTCACAGACAAAACAAACGTATCCTCCCAAAATCACTCCATGAAATCTCAAAAACCATTCTCTAATATTCAATGTTAGAATCATGTAGAAATGATTAAAAAGCGGGGACAATAACAGTGCGACCGATACGACGAGACGCCGACAGACGGAGGTGAAATCAAAGAAGCAGCCGAGATGGAACAAAACAAGGTAAAAAATATTGGCGTACTCATGCGTGTGATGTGCCGAGGAATCAAGAGTGAAATTGAGTTGATTTAAAAATAAAAATAAAAACAAAAACAAAAACCGATCATTTCATCTTCCACTTCTTGTTCGTTAGTTCATTTTTAATAGGGAGTAATAAAATCTGCTGAGTTGTTGAATATCAGATCTAGAGTTCACTGAGTCATGGACAGCTATTTGTAGCATTTCAAAAATCAATCGATTACTCAGGTATGGTTCCCTATGTAGTATCTGGACGTCTTCAAACTTAAAGGCATGATTCGTGTTCACACAATGCTCAGCCAAGGCTGTTTTAGGATTGGAAATCGGCAAACGAACAGATCTAATGTGTTCTTGGATTCTAGATTTCAGGTATCGGCCCGTCTGTCCTGTATACACTTGAGAACAGTTCAAACAATCGATCTTGTAAACCACGTTGGAGTTCAGTAAGGTTAGTGTCGGGTTTTTAACAATGGTGAAGAAGTGTCTACCTAGGGTGTTCGAACTCTTGAAGGACACCCTAACGTCCTCTTTTCGAACAATCTTTGAGGTATAGCAATGAAAATGTCATCAACGTAGCGTTTAAAAATGGGCACACAGAAAGGCAACCGGGAAAGACAAGAATTCTGAAGTTTCACCATTACAATGTCACAGCAAATCTGTGAAACACAATTTCCCATCCCGAAACCAAAATTTCTGATGATAAAATTGTCCGCCGAAACAGAAATAACTGCTGGTCATTAAAAAGTTGTAGACTGACTTGAAAGTATTAAAATCCAAATTAAAATCGGGTGAAGGGTCGGAAATTACATTGCAACTTTATTCAATGATCTGTAGTGCTAAATCTGTAGGCGTGTTGGTATAAAGAGAAACGACGTCAAGTGATACCAAAATATGGTCAGGTGGTAGTTTGGTTCCATGAATCGAATTGAAAAAGTCAAAGGAGTTCCAGACATAATGTTCATCCTTAACGAATATCGGCTTCAATAGATTGGAGACAAATTTTGACAACTCATAAATAGGGGAACCTACAAAACTCAAAACTGGTCTCAACGGTATGCCAGCCTTGTGTATCTTGGGAAGAAAATACATTTTAGGGAAAATGCCATTATTACAGGTCCATTTTTTCGCGACAGTTTCCGATATTAGGTCTTTGTCCAGCAGGATCTTAACGAATCTATTATTCTTGTTCTGGATGCGAACAGTGGGATCAAATTCCAAAATTTGATAGGTATGTGTATCATTGAGAAGTTCCGTACACTTTCTAAGATATTCATCTCTGTTCATAATTACAGTAACGTTCCCCTTGTCAGCTCTCAAGACAACTATGTGATCTTTATTGTTAGAGAGAAACGTATGAGTATCCCTCATATCCCGATACAAAGAGGGACTGAAAGATTTAGAATAGTGGTCTGAATTCAAAAAGTTCGTGATAGTGTTAACAACTCTTCCCCGGATCAAATCTCTATTCTCAAAGTGGTGTCTACTTATAACCCTCTCGCAGTCAACGATCACATCCATCACCGGTGTTGTTTTGGTGTAAGGAAGATTGAATTGATGGCCCATGCTGAGAAAACACTGTACATTATCGGGTATGGAGCGATCAGAAAAATTCATAATCCATTTTTTGTTAGGAGTAGTCTGAAGACAAGGAGGTACTCGCATATTCATTAGGTTATTGAACTTGACAATTTGCTTATTTCTAATCTGATGGAATTTAAAACTATAAAATCTATTCTGTCTGGTCGAGAAAGAGAAAAACAAATCTTCTGCTATTTCATTTCTGAGTTTTGACTTTATTAGGTCAATATTATGCTTAATCTGTCTTAATTTCCAATGATAAAAACATATCTCAATATTAAGCATTCGATACTGAAACTGAGTCAGTGCGTTGTAACACTGGTTGACAAAAGAACTGTTAGACAGAACCAGACCAGTAATACAGTTAACGTATCGTATTATATGAGAATGTAAAACTCTTTGTTTCCTACACCGCAAAAGAAATTTTATGTGATTTTCCAGACTTTCTCGCTTTTTCACCTGATTTGCTCATTGTTTGAAGTTCCTCAGAGTCTCCAAACCATATCGGTGCTTGATGTCCTCCATAAAACCCATAGTAGAGATGTTGTCAATGAAAACCAAAAAGTACTCACAAATCTGAAGTGGTGATCCAGAAATTTTTCATTCAAGATAGGTTGGTGGTGTAAGGATCAAAAATAAGCAGGAGAATGATACTCTGTCAGTTCGCCGACGTTTCGGAAATATATTTTTCCATCTTCAGGGCTCTACAAAAGTTATGAAAAGACAATATTTGAACAAAAAATAAAAGAAAGAAGGAGCAAAGATTTCAGATTTGTGTATTCTTGTTTCTTGAAAAGAGTTGAAATCGCCCCAAAATGAATTATTAAAGTAATTTTTGGAGAGATTATCGATTTCCAACGGATCAATTGTTCAAAGAAAGCGGACTTTTTGATTTGAGACAACTATACTTCAAATCACTATGTCTTTATCAGTTCAAGTACAGGGGAAAATGGTTGAGGGTCGAACACATCCACAGCACAAGATATAAGAATAACAGCATAGTAGTACCCTAGATGAAAAAACCGTAGCCCAGCGGTGCTTCGTTTTCTTGGACCCTACAGTAATAAATATACTACCCATCTTGGTTAAAAATTCAGAAAATAAAAGAAAGTTCTAAATTGGGTGGAAAAAATATTTGAAGGAAACAGATCATATAAGTATGAAGAATTTAATAGATTCAAGAAATGAATGCTTATGAATGTACCGTGGGAGTTTCGATTTTTTGAATATGTATAGTTTTTGATGAATATGTTTTGAAGATACTGCAGTTTTGTATAGCTAGAATATAGTAGAATTTAAGTCAACAGGCGGAAATAATCCTTGTGGAATTTCATGTTTATTATTTTTGTCAATACTGTATATGAGTGTATCTTCAATAAGGTGGTTCAATAAACATATTTGATTTGAATTGGTTGAGGCTTTCGCGGCCATCGTTCAATGTGACATGTTCTTTCGAGCATTTAGGCCGTCGTCGTAGATTAGTTCTCGACGTTTCGCCAGTTCGAGTGTCTGGCATCTTCAGAGTTATATTTCAGGAGATGTTTTCACTGGACTGAACTGCCTGAGTGTTACGGGGACGCAGATTGTACTTCCTTATATAACCTCGGTTGGGGGGCGTGGCTGCGCTTGACCGGTCTCGTCCCGATAACGAACGCGCGCCGGTGTCCGACCGGTTCACAATTTTATGTTATTTTGTTTACGGGGAGGCAGGTTTTTTCGGCTGAGGTTTTTTTCCCCTGGCTGTATAGTATCGTATGATACTAGTGTTGATAGTATCGTATGATTCTATAGTATCATACAAAGAATGTTATGATACCCCGTTCTTTTTTTACCTCAGCTTAGGTACTTTTTGTTTCAACATTTATTGTATTATTTTAGCTCTCTTTTTCATAAGAATATATATATATATATATTTACTTCATGAACCCGGTTATTATTATAGGGAAGTGGTTTTGTGTTTTTGAGCACTGGCACCCATGTTCTATTGATTTTCAAAGATTCCTCCGATTTATTGAAATTCGTTCATTGTTACTTCCAGGCTTAGCGCGGAACAACTGCCTTTTACATTATTAATATTAATTTAGAGGCAGAATTATTAGACTTATTTATTAATAAACGAATTGTTATATTGTAATGATGAATAAATTTTGATTTGATTTTATTTGATTTGGTTTATGGATTTCGATTGCTTCCCTGTAGAGCCTGGGGTAGTATGCGGTAGTGGTGCACAACACTTAGGTTTTGTCGAATTCTATTGCATGATTCGTGTTGTTCAGTGTGTGCTCTGCGACGGCGGATTTCTCTGAATGACCCAGTCTACAATTGGCATTGTGTTCCTTGATCCTCGTATTGATGGATCGCTGCGTTGTACCGATGTAGACACTTCCACAGCTGCACGGAATTCGGTATACACCTGGTGTACTGAGTGTATCCCTTCTGTCCTTGGGGGTCAAGCGCAGCCACGCCCCCCGACCGAGGTTATATAAGGAAGTACAATCTGCGTCCCCGTCACACTCAGGCAGTTCAGTCCAGTGAAAACATCTCCTGAAATATAACTCCTGAAGATGCCAGACACTCGAACTGGCGAAACGTCGAGAACTAATCTACGACGACGGCCTAAATGCTCGAAAGAACATGTCACATATTTGATTTGATATTTTTGTTCTACGAAATGTTTCGGAATGAACGAATTTGACACAAAATTGGAGAAAAGAATTTATTCACTCCACAATAGATTGACCACCGAAGTACCATTTCATGATTTGAATTTTCTCTTCAACCGTAAACATTTGATTTACGCGAATCAAATTTATTTTCAACAGTCTAGCTATCGCATCTCTCGTTCGGATGCGAATAATGACTAATACCAATGTGTCGATTGCAAATAACAACACGCGGCTGAGAGCCTCACTTTTGACATAATTTGCCACTCCAACAGTCCAGTCCCTCATTTGTTATCGAATCGCAATGAGATTTGTATTATTCCACTGTTCTACTAGACTCGGAGCTCATTCGAATTTAGCAATGTTTTTCCCATATTTTCATTATTTTATTCCAGATCTGTATAAAAAATAAGTTTTACTTTATTATTTGCTCGGTGAAGGTCCACTTTATTACAATATAGCCTTGAATTTCGAGAAAAACGGTGAAAGCACAGTTTTACACCTAACAGGTTCAGATCTTCTACTAATGGTTGTCCTGAAGATACAACGTTTTCTTATATATTTCAACAGTAGATTGTTGTGGTGAAAATGAATACACTTTTCGTTAACCATATTTTTCGATTCAGACTAAAAAAAAGTAATCTTCTCAGATGTACTTTCGTCTTCACTCCTAAATAAGAATAATAATAATATAATAATAATATTTATTCATACATACAATTATAATATATTTGATTTTGTGACACTGTATAACCTAAGCTTGGAGCTTGTATGTTACACAGAATCTCTCAGTTATCGAAAAATCCCAACTGCAAACAAACTAAGTATTTACAATCAAACGATCCGCTCGCATAAGAACGCAGGATGGAAAGGAAGAAAACAAGGACATCATTCATGACATACCTAACATTCAAAAATTTCTGGAAATGTTCTTTAACGTATTGTAATATTCTATTTTCATTATACTTGTTTTTTGTGTTCACATATATATCTCATATCTCAATGAAGGGGGCAATATAATAGAGAATTTCGGTCCCGAGATATTGAAAACTTTGCTGTGAATGGGTCTTGAGAATGAGTGGCACACTTAAGTTTTGTAACAATGTCTAGTGGAAAAACCATGTTCAATGAGAATTTTACTACTATTGATCTGATGCATCAAGCATTCCGAAATATAAATTTGTCTCAAATTAAGTCGATTGCATTTTTCAAATAATAATTCGATGCTTTGTGTTTTTCTGACATTGAAAATGATTTTGAAAATATATTTTTGTATTATATGCAAACCATCTAACGCAGTATCGAAAAGGCCTCCCTATACAACTATGGCATATCTCAGCAAGGATTCTACTAGCGAATCGTAAACTTTCAGCATGAAGGGGATAGATGTTACTTCACGCAGCTTGTAGAAAATGTATGAAACATTTCTGAGGCGTTTCTTCAAATACTCTACATGTACTTCCCATCTCATATGTTGGTCTATATGATACCTAAATATCTTGTGCTGGCTACCCTATTTATTTTCGGACACGAGCAACTCGAGTCTTCACAGTTTGTTCTATGTACTGAAAGTGTAGAGAAACTAGGCTGCGTGTTCCTCATCAACGAAAACGTGATGAAGTTAGATTTGCTTGTATTGAGACTTAGTAGACTCCCCGCTAGCCAGACATTCACAACCCTCATACCCCGTTCGGCATCTTTATACACTGCATCCCTCATCTCTCATTAATTGCTCGTTTCTGATTCACAGATAAATCCGGCCACGATGAACGAAACCAAAGAAACCGTGATCAGCGTCGAACCAAACATGATTCTCATGGACAATATCGAGTACATAATGGAGAACATTACCCATTTCGAAATGCCGACCAGAATAGAGGAAGTGTTCACTGCTAGTGAACTCAGATGTGGTCGTGAATCTGGCAGTTCCTTCTCCTTCATGGATTTGTCCCAAACCGAAACTCGCAACGCTGACATTGCTGAAGGCGTCGCTACCACCAGTTTGACAGATGACAGCAAGGGCGCCATCCCGACCTTCGAAATCAACGATTCCGACGAAGATGTGATATTTGTCGCTGAGTATAACAATGGTTGCGAACAGAACAGTCCGAAAGAGGTTCCTTGTCTGGTTCCGTACTCTTGTTACATTTCTCGCAGTGACGATACCAGTTCTAGTTCAACCAGTTCAGATGCCAGTCCTGGGGTGGTTGTCCCCAACAAGCCGAGGAGGAATCCGACAAGGCATGCCAGAAATAGGAAGTATAAGAAGAAGTGTAGCGAGTATATTACAGAGGAAGATCTAAACGTACTTATTGCAAGTGATGAAGATAATTCATGTGGTGATTTGGTGAGTAGTTTCTGGTGTCAAGGGGCATTCACAATAAACTCGCGTGCCGAAGTACACTTCGGCACGAAAGCTAAGCAGATGGCGGGCCCTTCCACTATTCGAAATAAAATTTGAGGCTTGCACGGAATTCTACGTCGGCCAACTACCGTGACAAAGTGTACTTCGGCACGCAAGTTGATTGTGAATGCCCCTTTAGAGTTTGGAATTGGAAGCGGAAAATTATATTTTCTAATGAAAATTGGGAAAAGTGGTACTTTGCCACACGGAAGTTTCTTTGAGTTGAGTGCAGATGAAGCACTTTCCACAATAGTTAGTAAACATGTTTTTTTCTTATTGAAACGATATTGTGCATTATCGCCTTAGATATCATATGTCATGACGAACCTACAGGGTTTTTCTAAAAGAGGTGATCTCGTCTCCAGGATAGATAGAAAACTGAAAAGTAATTGCGGTTTATACAGTAAAAAATTTTCGTAACGCCATCCATATCTTAATATATAAAACTATAGTCGGCCATTTTGTTGGTTATACCATTTATAACTCAACTGTTTTTTATGAAAGTTTTTTTTTGGATTCTTCGACGACGGAGTTAACATTGAATACATTAAAACTCTGAAAAATTTGATAAAATGGAAAAAAATAGAAAATAATTTTTCTTCTTGCGAATAACGCCATTAGATGTCGCTACGGTTAAAAGCGTTTCCGTGAAAGTATTATATCTGATATTAATTCGGTAAACTACATTTTCTAATAATATTAACTCATCCATGTGTCATTACACCTATCTTTCTTCCGAGCACTACGGAAAATTTCATGACGAAATGTTTTGAACAAATCTCCATTCTACTATTATATATTTACTGTGTATTTTGAGTTGGCTAAACGGATGTTTTGGAGGCGCACTGGTTATTTTGTCTGGTGACTTCCGACAACCATTGCCGGTAATTCCAAAATCGACGGCTGCCGAAGAAATAAATGCTTGCCTTAAATCATCAACTTCAAATTTGCCTAGGTAATAAAGCTTTCAATTCAGTTGATTGCGGTTGGAATAGTACCAATAGATATTTGCAGCCCACAAAAATGAAAAAAACACCTGCACCACAAAAATTGTTGAAAATGATTTTTTGTAACTGCAAATAAAGATGCAATGCGTCATGCACTTGCAGAAAACTGAGTCTTTTTTGTAACGCAACATATGGGGAATGTGCAGGTGTTGACTGCCAAAACAGTTGTCCAATCTTTGGAAAAGATGAAGATATAATTGACAGTGGCGACAGCCACTCCGAATCAGATTAATTTTTTGACACAAAAAGTATCAATTCCACGTGAATAAAGTGATGAATGAATGAAATGTTAAATGATATTTTCATTTTGTTATTTTGAGCAGATAGAGTTCATTTTAGGGGTTGAAAAATAAAAATAACTAAAACTAACATTGACCCAAAATACTGTTATAAAATTGATTGAAATTAATTAATTATAATCATAATAATAATAATAAACTTTATTCAGGTTACATAGTTACAACGTCAACAATATGAATGAACTATAAAACATTAAATTCCAATATCAATAAAGACCCATTTTTACACATTTTATGCTGAAAGGGGGTGGTTTATACGGTCTGGAAGTATATGAAGGCCTTCATTAAACTTCATAAAACGCTACTGAGGCCCACAAATTACTTTAAGTTTCTTTTAATTTTGGATAAAAGGGATGTGTTCACCCCTTGAAAATAATAAGCATAAATCGGCATAGGGTAGGAGTAGGAGACAAGTACAGCTTATATCCAAAATTTTATCAAAATCGAAGCATCTTGATAGAATTCGGAGACTATGCCTAATTCTCGCCCAAATCGACTGGACTTATTTTACAGGACAATTTCATGTCCACTTTCAAGGCATCATACCATAATAGTTTATTATAATATTAATGTTGCTTTCTTATTTATCGATTGACGCAGTACAAAGTCTGCCGGGTCAGCTAGTTCAAGATAAAGGTCGTTGAAGAAAAAAAAGTTATACACACATTTTTACAATTTTGTCAGCTGGCAACATTGTAATGTAATTTTATACGAATATGTTTTTTAAGCTGATACCTATATCCAATGAATTTTTTTTCAGTTGGGACTCTCATAGAGAACACTAGTTAGACGGTTTGTACCAAGAATTATTGAACACAAATTCTTTAATATTTGTTTCATTAAGCAAAATTTTCAGGTGAACTTAAGAATCATTCAATTTTACACCAAAAAGGTACTCCAGATAAAAATCTAGGTATACTGTGTATTGAATAGTTTAAGGCTTTCACGACCGGATATACTGGTATGAAAAGAGTCTTCCGGGCTTATTGGCCGTGGTCCATTAGGAATAATTTCACCTAACGTTTCGCCTACAACTTCGGTAGGCATCTTCAGAGGATTCTCGGTCTAAGGTTGTACCTCGAACGCTGAATTTCTGACACTGGCGCGTTCCGAACCGGAAACGTCATCTGCGCGCCGGTTTGTGGCGGGCAAAAGTGGCGCGTCTACGTGCGCGATGCTGATTGGCCCATCGCTCCCGCTTCGTGTCGGCTTGATCTTTGTTTTTTCTAAGGTGGGTAACCAGGCGCTATGCAAGAAAGGAGTCTCTTCTTTTCTATTTATGTTATTTTTGTGTTTATAAATTTCAATGGCTTCCATGTTCAGCCTGGGATAGTAACTTCTAATATTGGAAATAATCTCCGCTTTTGAGAAATCTATGTTGTGTCCATCTATTAGCGCATGTTCTGCTAGTGCGGATTTTTCTGTCTGATTCAGTCGACAGCACCGTTCGTGTTCCTTAATTCTAGTATTAATACTCCGCTTTGTTGTGCCAATATAGACTTTGCCGCAGTCACAAGGTATTCTGTAAATACCAGCTTGTGAAAGTGGGTCAACTTTGTCTTTGGTTGTTTTGATCATTTGCCCAAGTTTTTGTGTCGGCTTATAAACAGTCTCGATGTTGTGCCTTTTCAGTATTTTAACCAATTCTATCTGTGACCTTGGGGATGTATGGTAAGATGGCTCTTCCGTTAGGTGTAATTTGTGATTGTGTTATCATCACGGGTGGAAGTTTTTGTTCTTATTTCCCTCTGAATTTCTTTGGCATTATAGCCATTGGCGATGAATGCATTCTGTAAATGTTCAAGTGCATCCTCCAGAAATTCCGGCTCGCATAATCGTCGGGCTCTTTCTACGAGTGTTTTGATAACTCCTCGTTTCTGTTTGGGGTGATGATTAGACTCCTTATGTAGATATCTGTCAGTGTGGTTGGTTTTCTATAAACCCTGTGTCCTAGTTCCCATTAGGCTTTCTAGTTACCAAGACGTCTAGAAATGGTAGTGCACCATCCTTTTCAACTTCCATTGTGAATTGAATATTTGGGTGCCTACTGTTGAGATGGGTTAAGAAAACTTGCAATTCTTCATCTCCGTGACCCCAAATGACGAAAGTATCGTCTACATAACGTAGCCACGTAGATGGTTTCTTCGATGTTGATTCGATGGCACTTTGTTCGAATTTTTCCATGAAGAAATTCGCAATTGCAGGACTTAGAGGGTTTCCATGGCGACACCGTCTATTTGTTCATAGAACTCGCCCTTCCACTGAAAGTAGCTGGATGTTAGGCAAAGTTCGAAGAGCTTTGCTATGTCATTCGGGAATATCTCCGAAACGTAGTTTAGCGATTCTCTGATGGGAACTAATGTGAACAGAGACACAACATCAAAACTAACGAGTCGGTCATTTGGTCCCAACTGGATGTTCTGCAGCTTTTCTACAAAGTGAGTAGAGTCCTTGACAAAGGTTTCCGTATTTCCCACATAAGGTCTCAACATCGTCGTTAAGACTTTGGCAAAATCGTATGTTGGCGAGTCAATGGTACTAACAATTGGTCTCAATGGGACATTATCCTTGTGAATTTTCGGAAGTCAGTATATGCGCGGAGCCCTTGCTTCACTCTTACAAATTCTCTTTTTAGTTTCTTCATCGAGAGAAGAAACTTTTATGAGAGCCTTTGTTTGTTTGATTTTGGATGAGGTAGGATCTCTTCTGAGTTAAGTGTAGTTTGAAGGCTCTAACAACTCCCTCATTTTGAAATCATAGTCTGACGAATTCATTACTACCGTTGCGTTTCCTTTATCAGCTGGAAGGATCACAATGGATGTGTCCTCATTGAGATTCTTTATGGCTTTGTATTCCCTGAAATTTATATTACTTTTTGATGGTTTAGCCTTCCTGATATAATTCTGGAGGCTTCAGTCCTCACTTCCTCAGCTGTAGCCTCAGGTAAAGACCGAATTGCTGCCTCAACATTAGCTACTATATTCTCCACCGGAATTTGTTTTGTTCGAATGGAGAAATTGTTTCCTTTTTCAAGGACAGATTTCTCCTCCGGTGTTAATGTCCTCTTGGACAAGTTTATCACAGTTTCTTTTCTGTTCGGAACTGAAGGAACAGATGATTCCTTCAAGCGCGAGAATTTATTTTTGAGGCGTTTAGTAATTACTGAAGGAACAGATGATTCCTTCAAGCGCGAGAATTTATTTTTGGGGCGTTTAGTAATTACTAAACGCCTAAATAGCGCTAATAGATGGACACAACATAGATTTCTCAAAAGCGGAGATTATTTCCAATATTAGAAGTTACTATCCCAGGCTGAACATGGGGAGCCATTGAAATTTATAAACACAAAAATAACATAAATAGAAAAGAAGAGACTCCTTTCTTGCATAGCGCCCTGGTTACCCACCTTAGAAAAAACAAAGATCAAGCCGACACGAAGCGGGAGCGATGGGCCAATCAGCATCGCGCACGTAGACGCGCCACTTTTGCCCGCCACAAACCGGCGCGCAGATGACGTTCCGGTTCGAACGCGCCAGTGTCAGAAATTCAGCGTTCGAGGTACAACCTTAGACCGAGAATCCTCTGAAGATGCCTACCGAAGTTGTAGGCGAAACGTTAGGTGAAATTATTCCTAATGGACCACGGCCAATAAGCCCGGAAGACTCTTTTCATATACTGTGTATTGTTTTCGAAATATTTTGATTTGAATATTATGAAGTAATAACCGATGCTGGAATGAAGTAATGATAAATTTGTCAAACGAAAATCACAAGATGAAAATTCCATAAAATGGAATTCAATTAGAGAAGGTGTTCAAAATGTCATCCATTTTCACGAATACACAAGTCTGCCCTTTTTTCTAAGAAATCCATTAATCTTCAAAACGGTTCGGAGTCAGCTATGAATTGAATCATTTATTTTTAATTTCACATTTTTGCTTAATAAATCTAATATTAAAAAGTTATGTTCAATACTACTTGGTACGAACCTTGTAACTAGCGCCCTCTATGACATAAAAATAAATTCATTGGATGTATCAACTTCCAAAACATGTTCCTATAAAATTTCATTGAAATGCTGCAAGGAGTTATGACAAAATCTTTAAAAATGTGTATAATTTTTTCTTCTTCAAGGCCCTTAATCTTGAATACAAAATGGCTTTACGAAAATTTTCCACTGAACAAATCCCCATTATTTTTTTCAGTTTTCCATCTATTCTAGAGACTGGATCATTCTTTTTAAACAACGAGTTCATTTCCCTAGGAAAATATGAAATGTCCGTTCATATTTCTCTTAGTACAATAACTACAATATGAAATCTGTTCAAAATCGGGGTTGTTAGATTTTGTAAAATTACTGTTGAGGACTGTATCCAGATAATTGAGGTGGAGATGGTAGTGTGAAACATTTATTCACAATAATAAAATTAATAAGTCACCAGCCATGAAGCTAACACAGTAAAGAAATACAAATATTAAAATCATCTATAAACTTGACATTATTCAACTCAAAACAGAGGTAATCTAGAGAAGTTCAAAAAAAGATCATATGAAGTCAGACTTGACTTTGAGACTGTTCAACTAACTCAAAATCAAACACACAACATTCACAGTGACCGAGCAATCAAAAGAAGATGATTGCTAGAGTTTCTTTTTCGATCCGAAAAACAGAAGCTTGAATAATGAATCATCACAGTAGACTGAGTTGTAATTAAAATGAAATTAGGCCTTAGAGAAGATACATGCGTTGAAAGCTTAATCGTTTGAGTATGTTCATCTTTGAGATTAATACATTATGAAAAAAGATAATATATAACAATCAATACCTATAACGTTGGACTATAAGAGAGTACAAAATTAATAAATCGATACAACATTCACAGTGACAAACTGCTTTGAAGAAGCAGAATTAGTGTTCATCAGAAGAATAGAGGATACAATTGAAAAATTATGAGAATTTCAACATGAGAGTACTATGTATGAATAAAACCACTGTTTTGGGAAAACAGAAGAATTGAGATCTTACTTGCAAGGTGAATCAGATGAATAAACTTGAGAATTTCATGTTTATGATGAGGAGATCATACCAGTTGATTGATTTCACTAATATTAGAGGAGCCCGTCCAGAGTGAAACAATCTGGATGACAGCCTACTGAGGCTGTCATCCATATTCAATGTCTGATCGTTGAACCATTTCAGAGAAGTTCACTTCGTTTGATGGAGAGAAAAGACTGATTTCCAAGGTTCACTCTGGACAATTCACTCATCTAAAACTCGAGAACAGTAATTAGGTGAACATTTAAGAAGTGAAATGAACTGATTAAAAGAATGAGATGAACATGATAATATAATAAATAAGTATTCATTACCAGAAAGACATGAGAATGTTCATTCTTGGAGCAAGTCATCATCTCTATGTGAGGAATCTAGAGATATCTGAAAAATCTATGAGAACTGCAAAAATATAACAAAATATATATCTCAGAGGATTCAAATACAATATTTGGTAATGTGAGTCAAGAAGTCATCATTGTGATCATTCCTGACTCCAAAAATAACACGTGACGTACATTCACACTGACAAAAAATGACAAAATTCAGGTTTGTCATTTCAAAAGTAGGTACATTGATATAAAATCTCTCATAACGACTATTAGTCCGCTCTTCTTTATGAGATATCAAAATGGAAAGTGCCTAAACCAGCCTGTCGGAAAAAATACGATTTCGTCAAATCCAAGAAAAATTGCGAAATACCTTAACCTTCAGTCAGGCGCAACCCTAATCCTAACGGTTTCGGGCGCAAGTCATCTGTGAGATTGAGTCGGAAAATTCATCTTTTAATGATAAAAATTTGCTGGAAAATGGGGAGGTTGTTGAAACATAACTTTATCTTTCAAATACACATAATATATAAAGAAAATTTCAAAACATAAATAAAAATTGACAGTATAAACTAAAGAAAGATAAATTCTGCGGATTTCAGTATAACACGGATATTTGTATGAGAACAACATGTGATTGTGATTATATATAAAACAAAAACAAGTGTCTACCTGGCAGGGGTTGTCTCCTGACAACTGCCAGGTAAACTAGAGCAATGAAACTTTTATATTATACGCTATCAGTTGGTTTAGCATCCCTTCCTCTTGTGAAGTTTTGTTTCCTTTTATCTACATATAAATATTCGTTTATTTCTAAAATAGGTACTGACCGAAAATATGCTTTTGAAACATATGGTGATTTTGCTTTACTTGCATCTCCTTAAATTTGAAGCCATTATACCCTGAAAAAAAATACTTGAAGACTGAAGTGGGCTCATTTCAACTCACAGACTATATCGAGAATTGCAATATATATAAGATATATCTTTACGTTCGTTTGTTTGGAGGTTGGGAGCGCGAGTACACGACTTTTTCATCCAGAAATACTGAAAAAAATCAAACTCGATGGTACTTACGTTATCGAGCGCAATTGATCCAGGAGATTATTGCACTCTTTTCGAGTAACCTCAAGACACTGAGGAGGTTGATATTGCACATACACGTTCGCGATATAAAATCAAGAAGCTACAGAAAGTCCCACCCCTGAGCGACTAACACCGCCATCAGAAACTAGACAAAATCATGCACTTAATCTGACAGATTAGGTGCGCCTGTCTGAAGGTTAATTTTCAGAACTTGTACACTGGACACTCTTTCAAAAGAACGTCGGCAACTATATTAGCAAATACTGGAGGTGATGTTCTACCTAGAACTTAACCCTATTAAGCGACATGGTGGATGGAAATCCGCTAATATTGTGGAAAATCACGTAGCTGAGAGCCCCATCAATAAAAAGGAAGTAGCGAATAATATTTTGTACAATAAGGGCCAGTTTCATAATCAATTTTAAAGCCACTTTATATTTAAAGGCCAAATCTCGAGACTTTAGCAGCTAAAGTATCATTTAGCCCTGAATTCCTAACCTGTCCAAACTGTCATCTTATTTGAGGTTAGTTATGTTGTGTTTTATTTTGAGATCAACTTTCACAAGTAGAATGAGAATACGTAGTATGGAAACGTAGATTTCCAATATCGAAATGAAACTACAATTAGACACCATACGGCTTATTGTGATTGCAACTGCAGTGTTGCAATTGATATCAATGACATGGTTCCTATCAATAATTTTGAAAAGGAATTAGGTGATAATCAAAAAATTTTTCCTGGTGCAGTTAATGGAAAACATGTTAGAAATTCAATCATAACAGGTCATTTTGCTATATTAAGCTGATGTGAGAATAAATGCTTATTTAAAGATTATGTCTATTCAATTTTTTTTCCTATTTCGATTTCTAAATCTAATGATGTTAATCTGAGGCAATGCTTCCTTATTGCCCCTTTGTCAGCCGCATTTTTTTTGTAATATTCAGTTTGGGAACCAGCCAGTAGTTTCTTGCACTGCTTCAACAGTGACAGAAACATCGGTTAAAAACTAAAGATCCGTGAAGTCAGAGAAACTGTAATACACATCGAAAAGAATCGAGAAAACGTGTTTCCAAATTTTTTCAATAATGTGAATAATTGTAATAATTGTAGCATTAATATTGATTTCAATTAATATCACCGAATAATTGTTCCAATTTTTGTAATATGTTGATGAAATGAAAAAAAAGGTACTTTATAATAATTTTCTATTATTATTTCCCTAGGGATGTAGGTTGACTCACATCCTGTCGTTAAGAGCAACCAATACCTTGTTGAGTAACTTTCACTTATGCTTATCAGAGCAGTGTCAAAAGAGGTTGATTGAAATACAGCGAGGGGAAAAACTTCATTTGGAGCTTCTCTCAAGAATTTGATTTCTGATTTTTAAGAACGTATCTTTTATGTCTGTTCCTCACTAATGCTTTCACTTCATCGAAAATGTTGCCTTCAGTCTTTTTCTTCACATTGTATTAATACTTTTGGCCATACTGTATTTGGTGAACATTTCTTTGACTGGGTATCGAATAAATATCACCTCAAAAATAACAAGATTCTCAGCAACATACTAATGTCCCAGAATATGCCGACAAAATAATCCCGTCGACACCGAATTTATTATCCTCCACTCCTAAAAATCTTCATAGGCTTTGATATGGAAAGCTTAAGATTTCGCCGGAACCGAAAATTCACGAGCTTTCACGTTTTGAGTTTCCACGTAATTTGATATTTTATCCATTTCATTTCTGATAAGTAGCGAAAATTAAACCAGGCAACCATGATTCTCACAAACACTGCATATAACAAAAGTTGCTGAACTAGGATGAACATGAGATTCATAAACATAAATACAACATGAACAGAAAAGATTAAACAAACCTCTGGATACACGGCACATGGTTGCCGGTATTGAACAGGACCCGAATCAAGCCGATATGAAGTGGGAGAAATGGGTCAATCAAAATCGCGTTCTTTTCCCGTCATTAACAGGGGTATAAATAATAGCTACAGATTGAACCTGGTATCAGAGTCAGTAACTCAACGGTCGAGTTGCAATCTTCGCCTACCACAGATGTAGGCGAAGATTTGAAGACTTTCCTAATTACTCTCAATCTTCATTACAGGTAGAGGAAAGCGTACCGGAGGTCAAAGAAGTTCGCCACAAGAAAGTCATAGTGAATAATTGGCCCGCGGAAGGACTGCATGAACGCCCTGAATACAACGAACAAACCGAAGAAATAGAAAAATTCGACTACTCCATCAGACAAATCCAAAATATCGTCAAAAGAGTCAAGCCCGAAAAACCGAAGAAACTGAAAGCTCAAAAGAAAAAATACGTCTCGAAAAAGTATACTTTCAGGAAAAACAAGAACAAGAAGTTAACTAAAAAGAAGGAAGTTGAGATGGCTTCATTCGACGATTTATCTGAATTGATCAACGAGACTTTTTTCCATTTGTCGGAAACTTTCATGGAAACGTTAATTGAAACCAACCGTACATCTTCACATACGTGCCATGCTACAATAGTTGAAAATACCAACGACGGTCCCTCAAATTCAATGCTAGAAGAAGGCGAATATTGTCATGGCCAATGTTTGAACAATTATGATCAACTGTTGTTGAACCAAAGCCAGTTGTTTTCTCTTGGTAATGAAGGCGTTGATTTCAACGAGACTTATAATGGATTGAAAAAAAAATTCCAACTCGTCCAAAACTAAAAAATACTTAATTCTATTTTTACTGACAACAGGAAAAATAGGTAAAGTGAAATGAGGTTTATGAATTTAGTTAATTATTGTGATATGAAATTTTCTAAGTGATAAATTGAGAATTTTTATACTAATTGTTCTTCATATTCGATTTGTTGAAAAACGTTTTACAGTATTTATTCATGAACTCTAGTAATTAGGTTTCCTAGATGCTAATGAAATTTTGTATCGTTCAGGTAGACATTTTCAAGTGCCCTAGCAGTAACATGTTTTAAATTATTTTAAAACGAATGTTATACAACCAATTTGGTGTAGCCACTTTGTAACTTATCAAAGATGAAACTTTTGTACTTAAATGTTAGATGGATAAGAGATTTGTTGTTGTTGTTACCGGTTTTATCAATTATCTTTTTTAATGTAGTTATGAAAATAAATTTTCACAATTTTCTTCGCTTTATTCATGATAAGAACGCCATCACAACAACATTGCTGGAAATTTCATTTTTTTTTTAAACGGCACGATGCTCTCATTAAACCAAAAGCTATTACTCCCAGCTTAGAGATGACACCAGATGTCTAATTACATCCACCGTCGCTAGATGGCGCCATTGATACTGAAATGGCTTTCACAACCGAAAGATATACCACTCCCTACTTATAGACTGGGCCAGACATCTGCGAACATTCTTCTACTATCCGACGCTAGATGACGCCATCCGACAAGCATCAATGCATTAACCAAATTTCAGGCGCATCCGCCATTGATCCAGAATCCGTTCAGGTAATCTGCTAATTTTTTCGAAATTTCCAGCTTTAGATCTAAACCCCGGAAAAAATTTAGTGGCGTATTTCCAGGGGAGTAACATCTCATTATAAGGGCTCAAAATGGCTATATCTTTTTCTCTAGGTTCAATCGGTATACGAAAGAAGAATTTCTTTTGACCTTTAGATTCTATTGTTGAATTATATGTTCAATTCAAAGATCCACCCTGAAAATCCAAATTTTTCGATGAAATTGTGAAAGTATAAACAGCACACATTTTCGAGCGATTTGAAAGGGTAGTTAATAATAGTTAATAGTCAATAGTTTAAAAGAGGTTACAGTCCACTGCGACCTGATGGTCTATTGTGCCCCCTGACAAAGCTTTACAGCTCGCCTTCCAGTCCCAGAGATCTTATGAAATTCAGTATCTCAGAAAGCTTCAGTGAGGCTGATTCCTCACTCCTTCAGGTCTCTTGACCAAAGGGTAGGTACGGTATGATTTTGACAAGAGTTGTTTGTGGTTGACGTTGTCAATCATAATTTTTTCATTTCTAAGAAAACAATACCATTTATCATTTATGCAAGATGACAGGACAGATATGACAGATATTAACTTTGGCACCAGAAACTACAGACCCCATACAAATATCGCTAAAAAATTTCAATTGTAGCCAGTGGCGGCTTTAGGGGGTGGCGAACGGGGCAATCGCCCGGGGCCTCGCTATTGGTGGGGCCTCGCGCGCACATAACACAATTAGGGTGAAAATTATCTAAGTATTTAGGTACAATGTTTACTTATCCCAGATGTTGGAACTTAATAAAATATTTATAGCCCTGTTGACCGTTCCTTGGCGGTCCCTTTGAAATATTCGTTAAATTATCGTCTTATGAAAGAATTCATTCCATTGTAGAGAATTACGGAAGGAAGAGAGCGAAATCTGTTTTTTTTTTCAAACCTAGTGATTAGAGATAAGAATATTGGGTTCAGTTTTGTTATTTTCTATGTTTTGTGATGGAAAACTTCCATTGTTTTCGGTCCTTCATTTACATTTAGAGGACATATTCACATTTTTCGAATAACTCAAAATTTTTCTTGTCATTGAATTGAGCAATTAATTCAATTCGTTAGTTTCTCAAGCAGTTCTTTTCAGTGTGGCTCTTGTAAGTATAAATTTGGATACCAACTATCCAATGAATTTATCCAATACATAATACTTCTTCATTCAGTATATCGGAAACTCAAAAGTATCCAAGTTGCACAACACTACCACGACGAACTGCTCTGAGCTTTAGGACTTGATACAACTGGGACTTCAATCAAACTCATGATAAGTGGCTCCTCTATCGCTCGGACAATCCCATGAAAAGTCATATATGGTGGATTTTGCAGAGAAATTTTCGATAAAAATATCGTATCCAATAGAAATATGCTTACAAGATGGCGCCATTTCTCAAGAAACTTTCTATTCTGTTTATCTGGATCATAAAAATAAACAATTTCATTTTTATGGTCTACTCTTCGAAACCGAGAATTTCTTTTCAAAATACCTAATAGTACTTTCATCATTTATTATCACCATCTGTGGGAATTCCGCTACCTGTCTCTTTTTCAACCCCCGCTGTAGATCCAAAGTCTAAGACTTGTGGTTTAATAGTTTTGGTTCATTAGAACGGAATGAACAAACGGATCATTTTCATAGTGAAGAACCGAAAAAGTGTGAAAAAACTGTGTGTTACTTAAAAATTATTTCTGACACTCCCAGACGGCACCCTATATTCCCGGAATATTCCTCCAATCTGCCATTAAGCCAAAAGATATTGCAATATGCGAGGCATATGCCAGATATATATCAAATATATCTGCTCTCAAAGGAATATTCCAAATATATGCCATCCCAGATATGTCTGGTATATGCTATGGGAATATCTATATGATATGCGTTTAGAATATTATTCAATAGTATTTATTGGTATATATACATGAATCTTCATGGAATATTACAAACGTTACAAAACCCTTTTTGAACGATAATTGTGTGTAGGCACTACCACTACCTCGATTTTGCTTTTGTTCCGAACTCATCAATAATTGATGAGTTTGCTATTTTCCAGTAAACTGTTAAAGAACTACAAACTTTCTATATAGATTATATTTTCGAGGAATCGCAGTTATCATCAAGTTAATCATAGTTGGATTCAAGTTAAAAAATAACACTTTCATTCGCTTAATAATTTGATCTTATTTATTAAACTGAGTAAACAATGGAATCAATGATTTGTAATTTGATTATATGATTGATACAATGAAATGAAAGAGCAGGCAACAAATTAAACGTTTTTATTTGTGAAAAATGGACATGCTATACTATATCGTATATCGACTGAGAGTCGACTGACTTTTTAAATAATTGAAATGTTCGATGAAACAGAAAAAGAGGTCCATTATGATTTTGATCTTATAGGAAAGAGATCAAATATATATTTTCAATAAATGGAAAAACAATATATGATATTCGAGCAGATATGTGAAAAGGGCGTAGACAAGTTGTCAAAAATCATATATGATAATCAAATATTAGTCAGCAGAGGTGAGAGTAGCTTATTCCACTGGAGGATCGAATCACTTTTGCTCATATTTTTGTTTCCATGAAGCTGCCATGTGGTGAGAGATGTCTGGAACTTAGAATCTTTCTAGTTCAACTTAATACTTCTTGCTTTTCATTGAACCAAATACATTGCATTTCAAACATTTCAGAACCATTGTAGGTTGAGGAAGTTATGTGGCCACTTCGAACCATATTTTCGCCCTTTCTAGATATTTCCTTGAATTTTATCAAAATATCTGACAGAAATACCAATGACATTATTTCTTTACAGGAATAAAACTACTTCTTTATAAATAAAAAATTAACTATTTTCTGGCCTCTACCCATTCTTAACTCCTGCAATTTCGTTCCCTGAATTTACCGATAAGAATATCAAATTTCGATTGAGATTTGACTTTTTCTTATGGATGTAAACATTACGTCACGACGTTTTCAGTCAAAATATTCATATTTTTGTTTTGTGGTCTTGGATTGAGGTTATTTGTGTTCTGTGATTAGCAGCTTCAGTTTGGCGTTCCAAACTTCCAAAATGGTCGTCAGGTCACGGTGGTGTTGAAAGAGTCTTATTGAAAAATTATTAAATTGTTTGTGGAGTTGAAAATATGTTATTGTTTGAGTATTATGTGATAAATAGTTTGTGATGCAGCCGAGCACATGATAAAAGATAAGACAGGCAGACAAGAGCATGACTGTAGCGTGAATATCAAATCAGCGTTGGTAGGTACTCTTATATATTTGGAATGCTTGAAAAAGGTTTTCGTAATATGCCAATCACTTGTCAGTGCTTTATCTTTGGTTATGTGTATTTACGTTTTTTCAGGTCAAAGAATTGAGGACTTAACAGTGAGGAAGTGATAGAAAGGATATTTCCTATATTTTAGTTGGGTTGGGAAAAAGGCAAAAACTAACTTTTCATCTCTAATAAAATTGTGCAATGTTCTCAAAGGTATAATATAAATAATTTCAGTGATCATAAGACCCATTTTATGATTTATTAATATTTTCAGAGGTTCTTAAACAGAATGAAAATACTAAATTTGTTACTGAAAAATGGCTCCACGTTGTGCAGATAGCTTAACCAAAATTAAGCTTTCAATCCAAACGTAAAAACTACAAGAGCATGAGTGGAGGAGCTTCTCAGGTGTAGTAAGTCTCACCCAAGCTGTATATCGTAATTTTGTTCCTGCAAGCAAAAAGGCTGTACAGGTCGAAAATATTAGTGGAATCAATACGGATTTAGGCCCTAAAAATCAAAAAGAGGGATCGTCTTCGAGAAGGAAGGTTGCCTCGATATAAATTGCCAACACTGCCTACTAAAATTCAAAGTAAGTTTATAAATATTAAATAATCAGAACAGATTCCACTATTACTATAGCAGTAGACAGCCTCTTATCTTGAAAATCTTAGAATCACTGGTTTTTTTCAGGGCCAAAATCAAAGAATTCCCAACCTGCTGTGAATAGATACCAAGAGAAGGAAAAAGGCTATCTGGATGAGCGGCATACAGAAGACGATGTCTGAGAGACCGGGAGAATGGGTGTTGATAGAAGGGAATGGAGACTGGGAATTGGAAGGCCTGGGATGTTATAAACATGGATATCTATATCAGCACCCCAAAGGTAAAGTGTGTCAAGTCACAATATCAAAATTAGACAAATGAGAGATTTTTCAGTTCGATAATTGTTTCAAAGAATGTGTACTGCCATTACTTGGCGTCTTCATAAACCTAGGGAGTCAAAAATGTGTTCCACTAGCTAGAATTTACTAATGTGAATCCAATATTCTAGATAGGTTGTGTCTGAAAAAATGTGACTTAACACACTTTACCTCTGAGGTGCTGATATATAGATATAAGGTTGGTTTCACAAAACTTTGTTAGTACCGTTTAATTAACTGGAGCCACCACAATTCGTAGAAATTTCAAAACGAGTAATTCGATTTGTGAAACCGACCCATAATCTGATGAGTCGATTTCGAATAGCTGTTTTGGTTGGTTAACGGTTGACCGCTCGGTTCATAAATGACAACGTCAAACGAACTGCGCTTTCGAATTCTGTTCAAATTTTAGAGAAACATCTGATTTGAGACGTCACCAGAATGTCATTCGAATGCGGTTGGTCCAAAACTGACATACCAATCTATGAACCAACCAAGAACCAGTCAATCGAAATCGCCTCTAGTTCACAAACCAAATAATTGAAGTTCACAGTTCAATATTTATATCATTTAAAATATTACCTCATTGTGTTTTCCCTATTTTTTAGTTTAATTCATCAAATGTTAATTTTTTCTTATTCTTAGTATTGTTTTGTAAAATACCTAGTTGATTTATATTTATATTTTTACTTTATGTTCATTTTTATGATTTAATGTGATAATTTTGTTAATTATTGTTATTGTACAAAATATTCTTAAAACTGTAATAAATTTTTTTGAAACAATCTAATCAATGCATTATTATTTAGTACCGCTACAAAAATTTACATATATTTAAATATATACAAAGATATTACCAGCATATGGCATGGACAAATCAGGAGATAAAAAGATATTGCCAGCATATATGTAAGGGAGATATTCATAGATGAATCTGTATGGCATATGTCATGGAGTTATTTTTGAAGATTATGGGATATTCCTGGCAGATGTTTCATGGTGACCTTGGATATTCCTGCTATCTGCCAGGCTTATGCCCTGGGAGATTTGGAATATGTTTGGAATATCTCAATATGCCAGCGGTATATTCATTGAATATGCATGGAATATTTCTGTGCCGTCTGGGTCTGTGCGAAATTCAACAAGATTTTCGAAATGAGTTCGCGTGATCGAGATGCCGGTAGAGAATTCGAGTCGGGTAGTTCAAAAAGGAAACGAGCAATCAAAAGAAAGCTTGACAGGCGCTGGATGATTTATTCACAAACAAAGTTTTTCTAGACTTAAAATCATAAAAACATATTCAAGGAATTCAATGACACAAGATCGGCTTTCAGCCCTTGCTGTTCTATCAATAGAAAATGACGTAGCTCATTCGATCGATTATGATACTTCAATTAAAGATTTCAGTGCTAGGAAAAGCCGCAAACATAAATTTTAATTTATCATTTCTGTATTTGTTAATTTTGTAAATCTTCCAAAGTTATATTATATTTATATGTTATATTATATTATTATATTTTAATTAAAACGCAAATTTCATATCTTTATAAAATGTGCCAATAACCTATTCAGAACAACCGGACTTACTTTCGCATCACATACTTTTCACGAAGGAAAAAGGGCCTCGCGAAGACTTCCCGCCGGGGCCTCGCAATGACTAAGGCCGCCCCTGAGTGTAGCTATTAGAATATCTGGGGGCACTGTAGTGTCCCCGCCAAGACGAGCCAAGCAAGGCGCCGCGCCGGGGCACTACCTATCTTTTCTCGAAGTGTTTCGTCGTATTTTTGAACCCTCATAACTTGAGTTTGGAATATAGTAGATAAACGAAATTCTCATGATATAATGCCAGCAGTGAACTTATCAAACGTGCAAAGTTTCGTGTGCATAGCTGATACACTCAAGATTTTATAGATATCTAAAAACCCCCGATTTCGTCACTAACTCACTCATTGATTATCACAAAAACTGTAAGAGAAAATTCTTAAACTTGAAACTTTCACCCCCGAACCCTTAGAACGAGGGGAGGTATAAGTTTGTATGAGTCTTCCGCCAATTTGGATGCTAGTGGTATGAAAATTGATGTATACGGGGACTGCTTGTTATAAATGTTAAAAAAAATATTCAAGAATTCTCAGGGAAAATTACCTCAACATTTTGAAAAAGGTAATGAAATAAAGCGCTCGTAAAACGCCCCATGTGTATTTACACCAAATAGAATTTTGTAACGGGGGTACTCGCCCTCCCTTACCTGGGGACTCACTCGGCCAAAAAATCATTCGGGCGCCAGCTATTTTTTCCTATTAAAAAGGGGGAAATAGCAAACCCACCAAGGCAGCTACTAGTCTAAGAAGGCTTCGGTGTTGTCTAAGGTAGTAGCGACAACCAGTGATTCATAAGACTGAGGTTCTATAATTTATTGAAACACAATGAGAGTAATTTATATACAATATATAAAGTACGGTCAGACTGCCTGACTGAGTATTACAAAAATGATAGGAAATAAATAGCAATACATATATGATACAATGAGATGAAAAGTAAATATGATCAGGTAGAGTTATTATGGTGACTTCGGACGGTAATTAGTTGATGAATGAGTTGGTTACCAGCATTAGAACCCAGTCAGAAGGTATCGAATAATGAACGGACCCAGTGTTTCTCTGCTTCGGACCCCTACTGAAGGTTTTGGTAATCCTCAGTTATCCACCTGATGTGAGTCTCCACTCCGTGTCAGGTGTGTGGCTTAGTCCCAATACACATACACCGGTTTCTGGTCGGCCGGTTTCGTGCCGGTCATCCAAATCGCACGCTGATTGGTGGATGGGACCTTGCATTCACGCCGGCACCAATCAGCGTTCGATTTGGACCACCGGCATTAAACCAGTGTGTGTGTATTCGGACTTAGGATTCCAATCGGACGGCAAGAAAAAGGGGTTCAGTACGAACGTGCAAAACCAATTGCATCGAAACACTAGATTCTAATAAATCGGGAGATGATTCTTACCTCAGGGACCTCAACTTCACTTCCGCGGAACGGTAAATAAGAAGAAAAGGTAAATGAAAGTACGTTACTAAAAATGAAACCCTAATATCGCCAATAATTACTCGAAAGTCGCGCTGTGATTGTCACACTAATACTCAGAAAATCAAATCATAATTCAACTGAAAAGTGAAAAATCAACTGAAAAGTAAAACTGAGAATTGAGTCGAAGAATAAACTGAAGTCTGTCACGAAGAATAAACTGAAGTGTAAAACTGAGAAGTGAAACCGAAGAACAAAATCAAAAAGTCAGTCCTCGTCGACGAGCATCTCCCTTTTATAACCTTCGGAGAAGGGGCAGAAAACATCTGTGAAAAATCGTCAAACTTCTCGAATATTCCTGGCGGTAAAAAATCTCTTCGGTTCCGACTTATCGAAGATTTGGGACAGAAAACCCGATAATCAGAAATAAACAGCGTTTTTCATATCTGTCTCCACTGTGAAAAACGACAACATAACATCGTCCGGTACTTTTTCATCTTAACGGTTTATTTCTGATTTAGTGAAATGAATTATTGGAAAACTGAAATATTTTGATAAAAATGCGGACGGAGAATTTAATTGAAAAATTTGGAAATGAAAATGATTTACTTATTTAAATATGTAAAGGAAATAATTAGTCTAATATGAAAAGGAAATAATTAGTCTAATATGAAAAGGAAATAATTATTCTAATATGAGAAATTAAAATGAAATCTGACTTTTTCTCACAGAAAAATCATGCTTCGTTACAATTTCCCTGTAAAAACCTCAACCACAGTTTTTATTGTGAAATTTTTTGTTGTAATCATGATATACCTAATGATAGGAATCTGTAGGGTCTTTTTCTTATAGAAAATGTTGATTCTCAGAAATAACTCTAAAACACGTTAACTGAAAGATTCGTTTATTTCCTGAGATTCAGGTTACACGTAAAATAAAATGTTTAGATTAACGAAAAGTAAAGGAGTGACGCGTAGGCGGGTTGACTCTCGGATTGACTTGGTTCCACTGAAGATATTGGGGCATTTGGTTTCTCTCTGCCCCGCACTTAGATGTATCAAGTATCAATATCCATAAGAGTCTACAGGGCCGGCGTGATGGTTTGTTACAGTCTCCCCCCCTGGTCTCGAACTCGCCTCGAGGAGGGACCAGTTACCTTGACGCCTTCTTCTTCGATGGTCGTCCTCTTCTTCTTAACCCGGTTTCTGCTCTTCGCTGGCTCGGGCAGGGCTTAGGTATGAGATATGGTAAACTCCTAGGAGTACCTTGGGATCTTCGGGGTTTGCAACCTCATAGCTAACGGGGGATACCTGTCTCAGTATCTTGTACGGTCCATCCCGTTTTGGATTGAATTTAGCAGTTAGCCCTTTCGCAGCGTTGCTCAAGGCATGTGTATGAACCCATACTAAATCACCAACGTTGAAGGGGTCCACACTCGGGTATACATCACTTCTTCTTGCATCAGCGTAAAGCTTCTGTCGATCTTGAGCCTTTTGCATTGACTTCTTAGCTGGCGACATTCGATATGGAGGCAATGCAATTGGAGGATGATCACCTTTGTTAATGTGATGCTCTGCATAGGGAGTTGGTTCTCCCCCCAGACTGAATATATTCTCGTACTTATTCGAGAACACGTTGAGTCGATAATGTTGATCATCTGTGAGCATAGTTCCTTCATCTGTTCTCAAATTATCACAATTTTCTTTTCCGGGAGTTGAACATGAATCGATTTCGGGAACGCTGGTTGCGCTTTCAAATGTTAATTCATATCGATGTGATTGTTCATCGGGGAAGAACCATTCTCTATTATGAACATCCAGGATGAGTACAGCATCATGTATGAAATCTATTCCAAAAAGTGTTCTATTGGGAGCGTCCAGAAAAATTATGAATTTAGTAGGTACTGTTTTGTTCCTAATCTTGACATCGACGTTTGTAACAAGAACATCTTCCATTCTACCTTGACCATCGGCAAACTTTACAAAATATTCTCCTTTAGGAATGTTTGACCCTCAAGTTTCAAAATATTATATAATAATTTACTGGCAACGCTCTGCTTGGCTGCGGTGTCTATCAAACCTTGGCCTTGATGTCCTAAAATATTGGTGAATGATTGGTCTTGAACGAGGAGCAATAAGCGTATCTAAACTGAAAAATTCCATTGAGGCCGTTTCCGTGCCGCTACAAGTTGGGCAATTGGAACGAATGTATCCTGGTTTTCCGCATCCATAGCACGACAATGGAGAACCACCAGGTTTGACCGTGTTAGCTGACGACGTTGAATTAGACGAGTTCAATCGAGAACCGATTGAATTCCGTGTGTATTCCTGCATCTGTGGAGTTGACTTGGGCTTTTCATTGCTTCTCGAATTCCTATTCACGAGTTTCCTGCATTCATCCTTGGCATGTCCCACATTTTTGCAATATTGACAGCGAGCACGTTTTTGAGCGTCTTTAGTGTCTTTTGACACCATTTCATGTTCGAAAGTTTCTTCAATCAATCTAGAATTCTTTAAAAGTTCATTTAAAGTTTTTACTTTGTCACGTGGAAGTTTTTCTTTGATTCTCCAATTGAGTAATACGTAAACCTTGTCTAATTGCACTGTTCCATTCAAAGTACCCGTCGGAAGTTGTGCTAAAATCGAACGCATTCTACAAATGAAGATAGGTAGGAGTATCGGAATCTTGCTCGTTTTCAAATAGTTCGCGATAAACTCTATAAGGAGGTTTTTGTGGTCCGAAACTGGTTCTCAAGAGAGCTACTGCCTCATCCCATGTGTGCACTGTAGTCTTTACGCCTTGATACCACTTCGCGGCGAAATCGTCAAATAACATCGGAAGTCCTTTGACAGCATTCGAGTCAGATACCTGAACACAATCCTTGTATATGCTAATCGGGTCAATGAAAGCATTCACGTCCGAATTTTTGGAGCCGTTGAAACGCGACGAACACTTCGAAAAGTTCCCAGCAGCAGCAACACCCTGTGTACTGCTACCTGTCACTGATATGCGAGCTATAAGATCTGCGAATTGTTCATTTGTTAAAACCACGTTAGCCATTTGGATACTTTCTGGTTCTACCACTTGAAGTTGTTCACTCGAACGTAGAAATTATCGGTGGCCTCCTTGTCCTTCCGTGATTGTCTTTGATTTCCACTAATTCTGGTACGTAAAAGGGCAATTTGTACTTACAGTTTGCAGAAACAACGATAAGCTTTGCTAAACTGCCTCTTTTTGTTCCTTTTGGAGAATCACACACAACAATATCCAAATCAAGTGTTTGAGTGGAAGGAAATTCCACAATTAACGAGTCATCAAAAGCACAGACCAGCACGTTAAAAGTTTCAGTCTCCGAAAATTCACAAATTATTTCATATCCTAAAATCGGTCACTAACCGGGAGCGAAAGAAACAATTTTGCAGTTGTGTCAACACTCGAATAAACTTTAAAATCCCATAAAACACGCGAATTTTAGAGTTTTCTGGCCACAAGTTCGAGCTCCACTATAAGAGGTTTTTTTCTTATAGAAAATTTAGGTTCTCAGAAATAACTCTAAAACACATTAACTGAGAGATTCGTTTATTTCCTGAGATTCAGGTTATACGTAAAATAAAATGTTCAGGTTAACGAAAAGTAAAGGAGGGACGGGTAGGCGGGTTGACTCTCGGATTGACTTGGTTCCACTGAAGAAATTGGGGCATTTGGTTTTTCTCTGCCCCGTACTTAGATGTATCAAGTATCAATATCCATAAGAGTCTCCAGGGCCGGCGTGAGGGATGGTTTGTTACAATATTTAATTTATTTATTATTGGGGGAAAAATTAACAAAATGAAAATTTTGTCATAAGCAACTTACAAAAAAATTGAAATCCAATCAAAAACATTTTCATGTAAAATATTGCAAAGACGAGGCCTTATTCTAACATCGTCAAAAAGTTATCGAATCTCAGTTAGAGCCAAGCTGTTAACTCCACACGCTTCATCTTCTCAAGTCCTAATTTCACAAACTCTCTATGCCTTAGTCAAAATAAGTGACTTGGCCGTTTCGTAACTACAAGAACTATTGCATAACAGAAAAGTTATGAACAGCTAATGAATTTTTCACCTTAAGCTCACGTGGCGAAACGGCCCAGTCACTTATTTCAACCAAGGCATAGAGTTTGTGAAATAAGGACTTGTGAAGATGAAAAGTGTAGAGCTAGCAGCTTGGGTTTACATTTGATCTGATTACTTTTTGACAATGTTAGAAATACGGTCTCATCTGGGCAATATTTCACATGAAAAATGTTTTTGATTGGATATGAATATATGAATATTCCATTTAAAAAAGGGCTTTTTATGTAACGACACTGTATACATCAATTTTAATACAGATTTTTTGAAAAATGTAGAAGTTTAGATGAATATGAATTATTCCAAAAAAAATGTATCTTCTTAAACAGAGAAAACTGTATATATCAATATATTTTCGTGTTCTGGGCTACATAACTCATTTGATTATTTTTTTTAATATTTTATATTACATTAGGTGACTTCATGTAAGATTGAAAGGTGGAATATTGAATGCTCTCCTAAACATAACAATTAAACGATTAAACAATAATTTCTCTTCGATTTCGAAGAGACACTTGTGGTGGTTAGATTCAACGGTTTATATCTTCTATCACTTGAAACCAAAATCGTCTCATTTTCTTCAGGATTTTTTCATGTTTCCTTGATTCTTTCCATATATCAGTAGCATTGTGGTGATAGTTGTTATCAATTACTCAATAAGCCTGTGATTCAAAACAATATAAGTCACTATACCACCCAAATGTAGTCAATATTTGTGAGAAATCTTGTTCATTTCTGTTTGTAGAAATTATTACGAAAAGATGAATACTTTCAAAAGAGGAGACTAAATATTAATTAAACATGGATTTATTTATTCGTTACAAAACTATCTTTGATCATCTACATTCTATGTAACAAATAAATTTTGTTGGGCTACGTTTTACAAATTTTTTCATTAAAATCTTGTGTATGTTAATGTACGGATATTGCAACATCAGTTAGTTATATAGCAGTGCTCTATTCTTGACATTGTTGAAAAAAAAAATTCAAAATCTCATAATTATCAACACGAAAAGCTTATTTGCTGAAGTTGAATATAATACGACAGAATACTCCTAGAACACGATAAAAGTTAATTCAAATTCAATGAGGATATACCTAAGTCAAATATTAAATTTCACGAGCATAATTCCGAGTTATGCTCAATGAGAAATGATAACAAAAACCTTCGAAGATTTACTTTCAAAAATAAAGAATCGCTTTAAAATTACTTGAAGTACCTACAAATTTTTACAGTCGGTTCAAATCTTTTAAATCTGTTTTTTTCATGACAAAAACAGAAAATTTTATGCCGGCTAAAAAAACTGGATGGATTCCATTCACAATAACTAATTGAATTGAATTGTCTCAAGATATGCGATGACAAAAGCGACAAACATCAACGAAATGCCAAATTTCGAGTTTTGTCCCTCACTTTGTATCCATATGAAAAGCTCACAAATTTTTAATATCTGTTCTCCCCTCTCCGATTCCATGCACTCCTAGAAGAACACTTCTAGGGTGATTAGCATTTTGATGTCAGCTGGGATCAAATTTAACGATAATGACGGTAAAAAACGTTGAATATTTTTCAAATTGTGATCCATATTACAACAGTAGATTACAATCTTTTTATATCGAGTTGTTTCACTCTTTTGTTGAATTCTTCTTATATATCTTAGCAATAATCAATCCTTCATGGTTCACCCCACAATAAATGAATAACAAACAGCAAATAAATATAAATAGATACAAACAAAATATGGCCATAATGGCAAGTTCATGGCGTCATTCAGAGGAAGAATGACTAGTAGACATAGATTTTGTAGGTTTCCTAGAAATTTTCTTTTCTGTATTATTCGCATAATTTTTTTTAACGGGAGTCTGGGGAAGAGAGAGTTCAGTCTCACTCTCTTCTGAAAGCGTTATTTGATTTCTTAGTTTCTTCCTTTCCTTGGAATTGGAAGCTTTCAGTCTCGATTGCTTCTCGGAAACATTCTTGTAATTGTGTTGTTGCTTGACAGATAGTTTTTGTCGATAATGATGAGAACTGTGAGAGCTTCCAGTGGAATATCCAGTGTCCTTGCGACTGTTCTTGTTCTTACTGAAAATGCAAAAAGTCATTCATATAGTCAAATTTAAAAAAATACGAAATGTAATAATCTGAAAATTGAAAAAAGCATGAAATAATTCATGAACGATAAAAGAAAAAGGAGAAAATCGAATTTTCAAAAAAGTCACAGACCAAAATTTACTTCAGAGCAAAAATCCATTTAAACTGCTCCACATGAGTTAGGGATATTGACTTAAATTGTGATGAAAATTGATATAAATATATCATTTCAAGTTGCAGAAAATAAAATTAATTTTAGCCTGTAGGTAGACAATACAATGTATGGCCTCCACGGGCATCAATAAGAGCTTGTTATGTTAAAAAATTATCAGTTCGTAATTTTCAAAAGATTCGGAAAGGAGAAATTGATGGAGTTTTTTTTCATTTCTTTCAAATTTTGTGACATTTCTGTCATAAATATTTATAAACCTCCGAACATTATTTGGCCTAGAAATCTAAATGTTGATGTTTTTCAAAGTAGCAAATGCATTTCTAAAATGGGTGGTTAATTTCAAAATATTTTGATTTATTCTTTTCTGCCTTTGTCTTTTTTCATTTCATATTAAGAATTGCGAGTAGTTTTGGGAAGAATCTGTTTATCCGAGCCCATCGACGGATAACATGAAGATGATCACACTGATGTCTTTCAAGATTTTCCTGATATTTAATATTTTATGTTATTTTTTTTTTTACGGGGAGATAGGTTATTTCGGCTGAGGTTTTTTCCCCTGGCTGTATAGTATCGTATGATACTAGTAATGATAGTATCGTATGATTTTATAGTATCATACGAAGAATGTTATGATACTCCGTTCTTTTTTTCACCTCAGCTTAGGTACTTTTTGTTTCAACATTTATTGTATTATTTTAGCTCTCTTTTTCATGAGAATATATATATATATATATATATATATATGTACAGCGGGACATATGGGAACCGATTCGGAGATCCAGCGGTATATGTGGGGACCATTGGTACTTTTTGGACCGGACCCAATAGTTTTATAGACGCTGTGGTATATGCGAGGACCGGTCCCAATTTGTTTCTATTGGTGTATAGGTAGATATGGGTACCGTTTCCTAAATAGATAAAACGGTAATTATTGGGACCAGTGTACATATCAAATACGGAATTTCTTGGTCAAGTACAAATCTACTTGGGAATAATATTTTCATTCTTTCTGGAATTTTGATCTATAATGCATTAATGGTTTTTTGAATATTCCAATCATTTTCAATTTTCCGCTAGTATGGATATTCATAAACACAGAAATACAAAATAACATCATAACCTAAGTTATATCCATTGAAATTCTCAAGGATCGGATTGTATTCGAGTTACTCGAATATACACCATTTTATTGAAGATTCGAGAACGAAACAAATCAATCTGATGAAATTGTCTCTTGTAATGGATACCGTTTCCAGAATAAAATGGTTGTTATTGGGACCAGTGTACATTTAAAACAAGTAATTTCACGTGAAATACAGATATTCCTGCCTGGAAATAATATTTTCATTCTTTGAGGAATTTAATTTTCTAATGCGTGTACCGTTTGTTGGAGATTCCATTCATTTTCAATATTCTGCTAGTTTCGATAGTTATAAACACAAAAAATGAAATAATAACCTGACTTATGCCTATGATCTTCCTTAAATAACAAACTGTATTCGAGTTACTGAAACATACAACATTTTATTGTGGTCGTACTCAAGATTTATCGTCCAAAAGAATAATTGAAGATTCGAGCACGAAACGAATCAATCTGATGAAAGTATCTGTTGACACACCTAAGGTAGTTACAGCTCAGGTTACCGTATATTAATTCACCAATGAAATACCTTGTATAGAGTACATCCCAAATTGCTTGATTTTGGCTGTTTTTGGTACTTCTAGACTAGATTTCGGAATTAGGCCATAACTTTTTCATTCTCGAAAACATCTCAAAACGATTGAAACCTTTAAGAACCATTTTTTCACTAGGATTATGACATCATGTTCAGTTTTTTCAATTTCTAATTTATTGCGTTCGTATTTGAAATGAAAAATTTTTTATTTTATACTATATGAAAAAATGGAATTAAGTGCTTTATTTCCTGGGAAAAATTGCCTGTACCTTTTAATCGTTTTCAGATATTTTCGTTAATGAAAAGGTAGTGGCATATTTTAGAAATCGATGACCATGATGGAACTTCAATCAAACCCTTTCCTGACATCAAGCTCAACTTCAACCTTCAGCAAAAACGCAAGTTCTAAAAGTTTTGGTCGCATATGACTAATGTCGATTACAGAGAAACATTTTGAAAGCCAAAAAGTTGATATATACGAGTTACTCTCAGGGCCGTTTTTAACCTCTTGGAGGCCCTGGGCACATTAGGATAATGGGGCACCTACGAAGAATACCACATACAAAATAGAAATACAGAGGAATTCCCTACCGACGCTAATGCCGTGATGTGATTTAATTATCAAGTCGAGGGAATTTTGCCGATCTACAGAATTTCGCCCTGAAATTTCTTGCAGTGGCGTGGCATCTGGGGTGTCCTCTATAGATTTATTATTCATGATAAGTTTTACCTGAAGTTTTTCATAGAGAAATAATGAGAACAATGTGATAAAAATAATTTATATATTGTATAACAAAAATTTCTAAACGAAATAATGTAAATTCTGATATAAAAGTAATTAGAAACTACACCAATTATTCAGATTTGTCAATTAAATTTTAGAAAATATCAAATGAAATTCAATTGAGTGATCCGAAATACATTCGACGTTTTCTGAAATTCAATTTACTAATCTGAAATTCAATTGATACATTCTGAAATTAAAGTGACTAATCTGAAATACACTTGACGGTTTTTGAATAACACTCGAAAATGGTGTAGAAACTAGAAACACATCAATGTGGTAAGAATTTGAAAACATTTTTATAAGAAAATTGGATCACCTTTTTTAATTTTTTTGTACAAACATATCCATCAACTTGTCGATAACCAAGCTTTTGGCCACTTCTTGTCCAAAGCTGAGTAAGCTCAAAAGTCTGATAGACGTGTTTGCGACATGTTTAAGGAGAGTACCGAAAAGCTTGACGGTATATTGAGAAACCCCTCAATAAAATGAAATTATTGGGGCATCATTTCATGCTTTTAGTTTGGCTTGGGGGCCCCTTTGGTGCCGAACCTACCAGCATCGCGAGTTCTGTGGAGCCCTCTGATACGCCACTGATTTCTTGTCTTGTAACGCTGTCTGAAATTATGTGGTTAAATGGGGATTTCTTCGGAAGCTTCCCAATGAATACAATAATGTAAGAATGTGATCAATAACACGGTTCGAACAGATGTTTTATGGCTAACCACCCCAACAAATAACACAAGCTAATAATTGCTCTTATCTAGTGTATGCCAGTATGAGCAAGAGTCATAAAAATTGCAACCTTCGAGAACTTGTTTATAGAAAACTGGGAATTCCAATCCATTTGGACTTGTGAATTTTTACCTGGAGGTAATTTTAGTACGCAAAAGGGAATTTTGAAAGAAAGATCCGTTTAGGTCTTTTCGAAAAAATCAGTTCTATAATAATATGAGGAAATTTTCTATGAAATGGGAAATTTCCAAACATTATTGAGGAAATCTTCTTTCCTCTCGGTTCAGAACAATTGATCTGAGCGGGGCCCCTATCGATCGCGGGGCCTGGCACTTGCTGAAAGTGCTCTAGGCGGAAGAGGGGCCTGGTTACTCTGATATGTTCTGAGTAGGGATGGGGCGTTATTCTCTAACCTGTTATTTAACAACTGTTATTTATAGATAACGATAACTAACTGTTATTTATCTTGAAAAAGAACAGGTTGCGCAATAACGTATGCGCGGAATATCAAATATCAAACGTTCGCCCGCCTCTGTCGACTGTCGACGATTCGACGGGAAGATTGACGATCCCAAGTTCCAAGTTCCACTAACTAACAGTCGTTGGTCGAATAACAATAAGCGTTGAAAGTTGAAATAACCAAATAACGTTATCTGGTTATTTCATTGCTTTAACGGTGAGCGTTAAAATAACCAAATAATGTTAGCTTTATTCGGGTTATAATTTTCAGGACAGTCCTAGGATCGTTCTAAAACTGCGCCGGACAGATGCGCATTCGCTTCGATATCTAGGACCGTTCTAGGACTGGTTCAAGTTTTGAAAAACCCGAATGCATCAAACGATCCAAATATGAAAAAGGAAAAATAAAAGCATTTCAGTTTTCAGCACGAGAAATATATCTTATCAACGATATCTTCATTGAAAATAATCGATGTCATCAAAATTCCGGCCAACAACCATCACGTAAAGCCCTTAAAAGCATGCACCCAGAATAATCCTAAAACAGTACCTGCCTAAGAGCGGGGACAGCTTTCGGACTGTTCTCGGACTATCCCAGGATTATTCGTAAAAACCCGAACGCGAAACAAGTCAGTCCTGAAACAGTCCCCAAAAAACTCGAACGCTAATTATCGCGAACAAATTTACAGAGCAAACTCCTAACAGTCCTAGAACAGTAATTGTGTGAACCCGAATAGAGCTGTTATCTGGTTATTTCATTGCTTTAACGGTGAGCGTTAAAATAACTAAATAACGTTATTTAGTTATTTTAACGCTTACTGTTATTGAAACGACAACTGCTTTTTGAACGACAACTGTAATTCATATAACCTGATGATATTAATGTTATCATGCTAACGTTATCGTCGAATGCGGATGCGGTTCTTGGTACATTAAGGTTGTTAAGCTGACAGGGTTAATTATCATGAGTTTTCGAAAAAGAAATTAATAGCAGATAATTTTCAATAATTATTGATAGTTTTCTATTCCAACATGGATGAAGAATATACCCTCAAGCAATAGTGATATTGTTTCCCCAATAGTTTTCCCAATGACAAAATGTAGAAATTCATAGTTGCAAACCCTGTTATTCATTAAATCCTTCCAGCTTGACATCCGTATCTGAATAACAATCTAATTGGACCGTCAACTGTTATCAATATAACAGTCGATGAATGCGGACTGTTATTCATATATATCGGTTTAACCAAATAACGTATTAACGGTTATCAACAACCGTTATTTGAAAATAACCATAACAGTTGATAACGGTTATGGAAAAATAACGTTATTTCCCATCACTAGTTCTGAGTATCGCTCCGTGAGTTTAGCAAAATACTCAAATCCAATCGCTCTGGGCGAGTTGTACCAAATATCAAAATCCTGTCTGATCGCAAAAGCGACTCTTTAATTCCTAATCGCTATTCTGGAGTGCAAACTTCGAAAAAATGCAATCAGAATGGGGGTTGTCCTTTGTTTCGAGAAAAAATCAAACGTTTCCCACTCATTTTACATTTCCAATAAAAAAAAATTATTGAAGAAAATTTTCCATATTAGTTCTACAAAATTTTACTTTTCGCTGATCGGAAAAACCCGAACACTTTTATTTCATTCCTATTTTAAGGTTAGGTTCGCATCAGACAATTCACAAACACAAAGTCCAACCTTCTGTTAATGAAAAACGAAATTAATCTGACAGCATATGACGCTATCCCAATGCAAACAATATTGATTATTTCTTCCAATATTTTTCTTGAACTCAAAACAAAGCATTTCTCAAACACTATGTTGTTTGGTATGACTTGTTTTTTTATAGTCATGAACATAATTTCGTCTTCGTCAACTCGAACGTAATGAAGATAGAAAGTGAGAAAAGAAAGCAAATACAGAAATGCTCCGCTAATTGGTCAAAATGCACACTACGACAATGGAGAAGGCTGTTTTATTCATTAGAATTTTCCGCTCTACATACATATTCTCATTCTCGTTTTCTAGAATATTTCAAAGGAATTGTCCGTTCCTACTCTCATGACATATCAAAAATGCAGTTCATTCTGGGAAAAAATTGATTTCCTGCCTTCGTTAACTGAACAAACAGGCATAACACGAACAGAATTCAACAAAGAACAAAGTTTTCCGTAAATCAAAAAGTTTTGGACGAACTTCAACAGATCAGAGGATCACAAATTTCACGAAATTGATTCTTTATAACTTCAAATGCTTTTCAAATAAAAAATCTATTCGAATATTATTCATGCCTTTCAACTGTATCTAAGTCAGGAAAAATATGATAACGATAATTTCATAATAAAATAACAACCATTACATGAATTGAAAAAGTGTTGCCGGCAACATCGAATACCCCAGCTCCTCAAGTTGAAAGCTTCGACGTTTACGATCTTTAAATCATTATGATCAAGCGGTGACCGATACGACACAACAGCTGCATTGCTAAACGTAAACACGAACAAAGACAGAAGATAATTTTCCATGTTAGATGTGACAACCAACAATTCGCCCGAGGACGATAACATTGGATTTGATCTGGAAATCTCTTTTCATGCGTAGTTTGATACTTTTTATTCGGGAGATTTTGATACGAGATTCAAACCATTTCTGTAGGAAGGATATCTAGAATGCATGTGCAAAATAAAAAATTTCGTGATAATCGAATTATACCATGATGTTTCTTGGTTTTTGAGTTAAGGTTACAGACCGAAAATGACAGTTGGGCAATTTCAATACCTATTAGTTGGTCATTACAATTTTTTGTTTTTCCATTTGTTCGTTTCCTTAAAAAAAATTTCAACGAGCAGCGTGTGGAAACTGCTAGTTGTATTGATACGATATTCAATATTCAGATTGAATGGAACTCATTGAAATTTTCACTCCAAGTGTCTGCAATTTTGTCTCAAAACTGAAAACTATTCCTCTAATCATTATATTGAGGCAAATTAAGTCTTAGTAAGTACCTATCCTCATGGCATTTCAGAAGATCTTTCCTCCTTATGCGGCTCTCATAATATTCTCGTAACACGCTGTTTCTGTATATCTTGTTGGTCCTTAAATGTAAGGTCGTACCGGAATATATAGGAAATGTAAAAATTGAATGTATTCATTTACAATGAATAAAAGCAATAGAATCTTTATGTATACTAAAAATACAAATAATCCAGAATGCAACTTCCATAAAATAAATTTACATTCGGTCTGCATATATCTGACTTTGAAATGATGTAACTTTTTCGGCTATTTCATCAACCCTTCCGTTAACTCATATATTCATATTTTAAAAGCTTCCAGAAACAAGGTTTCAACGAACCATATCATGTATGGTTTTCGACGAATGTTATCATGTATGTTCTATTATGAAAATATTGCGATAGTTCTAGTCGAAAAGTGCTTGTTGAAAGTCTTGAAACTCTTTCAGATATATTCGAAAATGACAAAGTTATCTTCGAAATCGATAAAATATTAAAATATTGTTACATCTACGAAACAAATGAAGATATCATCTTGAAACGGATTTCACGAAAATCGAGCCCAGAACTCCTCACAACATTTTTACTTATCTAGTCTGAAAGGTCTCGGATCTGGGATACCCACTACATATTGTATGGCTCGCATATACTGATACACAGTTACATTTTCTAATATACATAACCATTCATTTAATTATGTTTATTGCAGAAATAAAATTATATCGATTTTTTCATTTCATATTTATTCCGGTACACAAAGGGTATCATCAAGATCAGATATAGTGGTAAATATGGGACATCTTGAAAGTTACATTGCCACGAGGATACTTACCTTTTGAGATATCGAGTCTAGAATATTTTCGAATGCTAGCGATATTATTTATTTTTCCTTCAATGAAGGTTAGTCAAGTTGTGGCTACCGATGATATGTGTTAGTTTCAAGCCTTTTCATATTTCACTCAAACTAGGGAAAAAATTTTATAGTTTTTTCTTTCTGTTCATGAAAATGCACAGGGTTTAAACAAGGAACATTCTCGTGTTTGAACATTTTTCGATGAAATTTCGACAAAAATATTGAATTCAAGAAACTTTCATCAATCCGGCTCAGGATTATAATTTTTATGATTAATGAAATATCATGATATCGTGAAATCCTCGGACAATATATCCCATTCCCTGCTACGATAGCAGTCTTTCTAGGGTGAGAAGTTCGGAGGGTTACATTCCTACCAACTTTCGTAAATGAATAGCCCGAACGTAAAAACTCCTTGTATATGATGAATAAGTACTTTGTTTTTGTTTTCAAATTTGCTATATTTTATATGAATATAGAGGGAAGTTAAACTTGATAGCAGTTAGTTTATGCTGAGATTTTCACATGTGTATGTGGCGTTATAAATGTTAAAAAATTAGAATTAATCAGATTTTTTTCTGCATGTTCTTCACTGAATCTTCGAATGTTGATTGAAATAGAAAATAATCTGAAGATTGAACTAACATACCTACCTACAATACCGAAATCAAATTTTCTATCAAATTCCAGAGTGAATGAAAAAACAATCGAATTAATCGGCACTCGTCATATTAGGGATCAAAACTGGATTATTAAAAAATTCACAAAGAAATCATGATATACTCAGAGTGCCTTTTCAAAGTTGAGTATATTTTCTTTCCCCAAGCATTCATTTTCTATCAGTCAAATTCAAACCCATGTGAAAGGTGAAATCAAGATTTGGATAACTTAGAGAATGTACAAACGTTAGAATGTTTCTTAATTTAAAAAAAAAAACCTTCATATTTCCATAGACAAAAAGAAAAAATGATTTTCTTAATTCGAGTAAAATATGAAATCCCTGAAACTAACATATATTATCGATACCCTATTTTCAAATGATAAAACAAATATCTTTCTTAATTTTATCAGCTATGGTGTCAGTGTATCTTCGTGGCAATATACATTTCGAAACAATCTAATGCGGTCCCAATAGTTACCACTGTATCCATTTTTGGTGGTACCCATATGTACCGGAATATATAAGAAATGGAAAAATCGATATATATCAGTTTCTGCAATATACATAATTAAATGAATGGTAATGTATACGTCCAAATGCAAATGTATATCAATGTATGCGATCCATACGATATGTACATTCGGTCCCCATATGTCCCGCTGTATCAAGATATATATATATATATATATATATATATATATATACAGCTTGACATCTTTGCATACTACACACGAGGTTGTTGAACATTTCTTGAGGAATTTGGTTTCATAAACGGGGCAGAGCTCTTTCAGATCATTTCAGGATTCTAGGGTAGATTGATGATTATCTAATCTTCTTTGGAGCATATCCCATGCATGTCCTATGTAGTTGAGATCTGGTGAGTGCGGAAGTATTGGTAAATGTGGAATACCAAGCCCCTCGTGCGCATTCTCAACTATGGCTGCTCGGTGCGGTATAGCGTTATCGTCTAGAAATTGAAAGGTTTCACCAATAGCAGCATGAAAATTTAGCAAAACATTGTCAATGACATGCTCCCTATAAGGTAAGGTGGTCATATACCCAGAACAAATGTGTAGATCTGTGCGCCCGTTGAAACATATCCCGGCTCATACCATAACACTACCCCCTCGGATTGGATGGAGTTCTTGTCAAAGCGACGATTGCGGGGTATGCGTGGGATTGTCCATACCCTTATTCTTCGAGAATCGGAAAATCGTCCATATCTGGATTCATCAGTGAAAAGGACATTACGCCATTGATCGTTCCAATTGATATATATATATATATATATATATATATATATATATATATATATATATATATAGTGCAAGGCGATTATATTCCCAGGATAAATGTGCAGATCTGTGCGCCCATTGTAACATATCCCGGATCATACCATAACACTACAACCCCCCCCCCCCTCATACCCTTATTCTTGGAGAATCTGACAAGCGTCCATATCTGTATTCATCAGTGAAAAGGACACTACACAATTGATCGTTACAATTGATATGTTGCCTTGCCCATTCCAGTGTTTGACGCTTATGGTCACGTGTTAATGGAACTCCTCTTAATGGATTTCTAGAACCTATATTCACCTCTCTAACGTCGTCTGATGGTTTCGTTGGAAACTTGGACCCCATCTTCATTTTGAAAAGTATTCCGTAGCATTCTACACGTAGATGTAGGCTTTCTTCTCGCCGAAACGGTGATGAAATGATCCTGAGCAGGTGTTGTTTTTCGTCGCCCACCAAGCCTTGGTCTTTCCAACACGGAACCTGTCTCCCTGAACCTATTCCAAAGTCGAGATATTTCACTTTAGCTGAATTGGAGCCTTCCCGCTATAACAACCATGAAGCATTCCGATAGCCCCATCAGACTCAGCGTTTGTTAATTTACATCTTAGCAGTTTCAGAAAACTCGTTTCAAATCGAATCCGTTGATAAACTGAGTCCATTTCAAAATAAGAACATGAAGCACATGCAAAGAACCGAACTTCAGAAATAGGGCGACCAGATTGACGAAATGTCTCATACTGATTTTTATTGGATCGATTCAAGTTGTTATTGAGTTTTAAATGATTTTGCAGCGATTTTCTCGTAGATCACATACTTTTCAAAACGATTGAATACGATATCCCTAACTCTTGTGGAGCAGAATATTTGATTTATTATTTCGTGATTGTTCAATTCGCATCTGTTCTTCATTATTATCTAAAATTAACAATTATATCCCAATTTCAAAATTAATCATCGCCATCTAATGCATGAAAAACTCCAGATAAATTCATATAATGGAAACAATGAAAGACATGTTTTTCAGTTCTACACAGCAAGAAAAAATCTACATTTCATTCAAGTAAATCTACTTGACTTCGAAATGACCTTGAAATGAAACTCTCCAAGGGCAGATTGATGTCTCGATATTTCAGTGGATCGTTTGAAATAGGTCACCTCCTAATCCCGCTGATAAGTAATTTATAGTCATCGAAATGTGTAGAAATTACCTTTTTTTCTCTAGGTCCCTGGTCTCAACATAATCGCTTTCTCCCGATTCTTCCTCTATTCTCCTTTGTCTACCTCCATGTTTATTCCTCTTTGGACCATACATATCTCCCCTAGATATTATAGAAATATTTGACAGTTCCAGTTTCTCCCTTTTCAACATCTTCTTCCTGTGTTCACTGTGGACAACGTACAACCTGTACAGTTGAAGGAGGATGACCAAGGTATTTTTACACGTGAAAAAGACGTTCATGTAGGAGATGATCTTGAAATGTGTGATCAGAAGAAGCCTGAAGACCAGAAATGGCAGGTCTTGGAGGGTGATATTTATTGCTATGCCCCAGACATCGATCGTGCAACAATCATTCGATCTGCGAACAGAAAAATGTTGTATCTCAGACGATTTCCATGAAGAAATTAACATTCAGCTTCTGGAAAATTGAATATACTGCCCTGCAGAACTTGAGAAAATTATATAGGGTGTTTCATTGAGAAACGGAAAAGCTTAACAGGCGGAGAGGTGGCATGGAAGTGGTTCTGGATATACCACATTCATGAGCTGTAACTATCGTCGTCACCTATATACAGGGTGTACCATGTTCGACGGCCTATTAGGCGTTTCTGGAGAACTGGACCTATTTGAAATCTGAAAATTGGGATTATATTATTGTTTGACATTATCTACCGATCTAAAATATTCTTGGAGCCTGACCACTTTCAGTTATACAGGGAGTAAAATAAATTTTGTTTTGTTTTCGAATTTGATAGAGTATGCAATTCTGAATACATTCGTACTCAAATCGTTGCATTCGTCAAAATACTTTCCAAAATATCGAGAAAAAACTGAAGAAAAAAGGGATATAAGTGTATTCGGTATTATGTTTGTTATTCCTAACCTAGATATCGTAAGCACAAACCGTTTTCACATTTCTGAAGGATGTGGAATTTTGACCGGCATTTTCCCAAACTCAGGAGATATAGGTATCGTCGGAGTGATCATCCTAACTGTAACTGGGTTACCAATGACGTTAGGAGATCCAGTGAGAAATTAAAAGATCTCTATGTTCTGAGGAGCCAATATCCTGCCCTCAGTGACTTTTATAAGGCCGAAAAGAAGAAACATGTAAGAATGATTGTCAACTGTAAAAAGCAATATTTTCAAAGAAAAATAAATAATTCCGATAACCCTATCAAAGCAGCTTGGGGTGTAGTCAATGAAATGAATAATAAGTTAGGTAAGAAATCAATTTTATCTGTCAATCATGCAGACGACACGTCTGTGGTATTGTCAGATAGAGATGACACTCAGCTATCCTCTATGTGTGAAAGGGTTTCTGACGCCATGAACCTATGGTTTAGAGCGAATCTTCTTGACCTAAACGAAGGTAAAACAAGGTGTATTCGATTTCATAACAGACAGAAAGAAGTTGATATTATTAATTTTGGTGACTTGCAATCTGCGGATGTGTCGGCGTTGTTTCTGGGTGTACATCTTGATGAGCACCTCTCCTGGAATGATCACTGTCGAGTGTTGGTTAAGAAATTGAACTCTATTAATTATTAGTTACGCAATTTAAGGATTGTATTGAATGTTGATCAGTTGTTGAGGCTCTATTATGCTCAGGTGGACTCGAGGTTGCGTTATGCTGTTTGTCTATGGGGGAAGTCGGCTGGGTCAAAGGATGTGTTTGTCGCGCAGAAGAGGATACTCCGCGTAATGTTTGGTTTACCGCCAGGAGAGAGTTGCGTAACTTTCTTCAAGACTTATGGAATTTTGACGCTTCCGTCACTTTTTATCTTTGAGATAAACGTCACTTTTTATCTTTGAGATGTGTGTCTATGTGTTCGTTCATTATGACTCCTTTATGACAAGGTCTGCATTCCATGTATATAATACAAGTATAAAAGATCAACTCGATGTGTCATTTTCCAGGGTTCAGGTATCTAAAAACAGCCCAAAATCACTGGGACCATTAATTTTCAATAGATTGCCGGATCATGTGAAGGGCAGTCGGTCTTTGTTTCTTTTTAAAAAAAATCTTAAGCTGTATTTGGTAGACAAATGTTTTTATCGTGTAGATCAGATATTGACCTAATATTTCAGATCTCATTTTCATTGTAGGTACTGTATAATTCATAATTGTGTATTTTTGTATATTACTATACTGTTCGTATTTTTGCTTGTGTCTTTTGAAGACTTGTAAGGTAATTTATATAGCTGATTTGTCCTAATTTTCTTTATTTTTATTTTTGAATCTCTGTGTGACCATTTTGATGGATTTTTTATTATGGACTACTCCTATACAATGTAAATGTTGTCTTTTTGGAGAATAAAAGTTATTATTATTATTATTATTATTAACTATTGTACATTTTCAGAATCTTGAAAAATCCGCCACAGGGTGTTTCAAATATTGGTTCAACAATTGGGATCAAGATTGGCCCATAACTTACGTTTTTCAAATCAGAACCCTATTTTTTTATGATTGCGTTGGATCGTGCGAAGAAAAATGATGATAATGTTCCAACATGTTAATGCTCCCAAAATTAATAATTCTGGAGTTATTCAGGATTTCCTGATTTCATGTCGTACGTACCGTCAAATTCATAGAATCTGTTTCATATCAACAATGACCTTGATCATAGAAGATAAATTACTCAAATAACTCACTAGTGACTACCTCTTTTCTGAATTCATTTATCATTGTTGATGAAGAACAGAGTTCATGCATAGAAACAGAAAATCCTAAATCACTCAAGAATTAGTAATTTTAGGGGCATCAACATGTTGGAACATTATCATCATTTTTCTTCGCAGAATCCAACGCAATCATAAAAAAATAGGGTTCTCATTTGAAAAGCGAAAGTTATGGGCCAATCTTGATCCCAAGTTTTGAACCAACATTTGGAACACCCTGTGACAGGTTATTCAAAATTCTGAAATTGTACAATATTTCCACAGTCTTCGCCTTCAAAAATGTGAAAACAGTTTGTTCTTACGATATCTAGGTTAGGAATAACAAACATAATACCGAATACACTTATCTCCCTTTTTTCTTCAGTTTTTTCTAGATATTTTGGAAAGTATTTTGACGAATGCAACGATTTGAGTACGAATGTATTCAGAATTGCATACTCTATCAAATTCAAAAACAAAAACACAGAAAAAAATGTTTGAAAACTTTTTTTTCACTCCCTGTATAACTGAAAGTGGTCAGGCTCCAAGAATATTTTAGATCGGTAGATAATGTCAAACAATATTATAATTCTAATTTTCAGATTTCAAATAGGTCCAATTCTCCAGAAACGCCTAATAGGCGTTCGAACTTGGTACACCCTGTATAAAGGCTGTTTTATGAATTTTGCTCGTTTCTTCGCGGGGCAGTATCAGCCTGATATATTTTCTTCATATTAGGCAAACGTGTTTCTCATTCGAGGTTTAAAAGTATTATTCAATAACCTCAAGGAAAATCCAGGACCGGGTTAACAAAAAATTAGGAATCGTTTGAATCCTCGAAACAATACCCTGTGTATCAAAATGTTGAAAATGTGTTTCCATATTTGAGGAGACCACAAAACAATAAACTTTAGATTGTGTTTTGAATTTTCACGCAGACAGTTTTATTGCACAAATTTTTAACGTAAAAGCGATTTTAAGAACTTGGATTCCTGAAAGTGGTTTGAAGTAACTTTTAATAATGAATTGTGAAAACTATTGAATCCATGATTATTTTAAATTTTAACATCACTTGGTAATTACTTATTACGTTGGTTCTCACAGCTGTGGACCATTCCAGCCTGTATTTTCAAGTTTCAAAATGAAAAAATGAACAAACCAAACATAAATACAAAATTAATCGAACAAAAGTACTTTAACTTCTTTATTGTGGTCTAAACATGTCCTCGCTCGTTTCATATAATCTCGAACAGCTTTCCGCATTACATTCCGATTGTTCTTTATTTTCTGGCTAGATTCTTTTATTTTTATGATGAGCAATCACTTCAGACATAATAATCCACGGTGTTAAGTTGACTACGATCACTTCAGTGGAAATAGCGTGCAGGATAAAAATAAAACAACATTCTTATATCCGACACCATATATTTTTACAATGCGACGACTTGTATTCTACATCGACAACTTGACCTTCGCTCTTGGACTACGCACCATAGACGAGCCACAGAAGAAGCGTCACTTGCTTAGGCTCACTTCACAGGTTTGGAATCTTAAGTTCTGCTCACACTTTAACACCCTCCCTCAAACCTGTTATAAAGATGTTACAATCTTAAGTTTAACATAGAAACAAATTTACAGAATTTTTCATGACATAGTGCTTTTGTGAAAACATCAGCCAATTGATCAGTTGTACAAATATATTTAACTTCTATAGCATTTTCCTTGATCAAATCTAACACAAAATGAAGTTTTACATCAATATGCTTACATCGTTTGTTATTTTCAAAATGCTGAAGCAATTTAATAGTGCTTTGGTTATCCTCAAACAAGCAAATCGGTAACGATAGGTCAATTTTCAACTCAAACAATAAATTTTTAAGATAAAGTAATTCGCATGAAGCAACACAAACTGCAACAAATTCCGACTCTGTACTTGATAATGTTACAAAAGTTTGTTTCTTTGAACTCCAAGAAATAAGATTATCATACAATTTAAAACAATAGCCACTTATAGATTTTCTGTCTTGAACATCATTTGCCCAATCAGAATCGGCATAACCAACAATGTTACCGGTATTATTGTGAAAATATAACTTATATTCAACAGTGAATTTCAAATACTTCAAAACTCTCAAAAGATGTTTGAAATGTTCATCTGTAGCACAATCTTGAAATTGGCCAAAATAACTAACACTGAAACATATGTCAGGTCTTGTTCCCAACATTATATACATCAAACTACCTAACAATTCTTTATATGGTAAACATGTCTTTCTAAAATTATCACTATTTCTTTTTAAATTGAGATTCTTTTCAATGGGCGTCTTAAATAGTTTACAGTTCTCTACATTAAATTTCCTCAACAAAACTTTTATCGCTAATGTCTGATCCATTTTAATTATTCTGTTCTTTATATCTCTTTTGATTCTAATTCCTAAAAATTCACATTCATCATTAGTCATTATTTTTATCTTAAATTCTTCACAAAGTTTCTCATTTAAATATTTCAAAAAGTTAACATCATTGCATGCTATCAGAATATCATCAACATAAATAATCAAATAGCATCTTACATTCTCATCAAGAAAACTAAACAGACAATAATCAGATTTTGATCTCTTGAACTTCAATTTGTTCATGAAGTTATTAAATTGTTCATTCCATGCTTTAGGAGATTGTTTGAGACCGTATATGGCCCGTTTCAATAAACATACCTTATGTCTGTCAATTTCAGAAACTTTTAGGCTTTCTGGAATCTTCATCAAAACCCTTTCATTTATTGTGCTGTGTAGGAAAGCATTCTTCACATCTAGTTGTTCTAAAAGCAAATTTAAACGATTACAAATTGATAATAAAACTCTCAAAGTAGAAAGTCTTGCTACAGGAGCATGAACCTCAGTAGTCTTCCCGAGACCCTGCTCGAATCCTCGAGCAACCAATCGTGCTTTATATATCTTTTTACCTTCGTTATCTCTTTTGGATCTGAAGACCCATCTGTTACTAATCACTTCTTCATTCTCTGGTCTTTCTATTAATTCCCACGTCTTATTATCTTTCAGCGCCTTCAACTCATCCTCAACTGCTTTCTCCCAAAAATCCCATTCTGAACTTTCTTTTGCCTCTGCATATGTATTTGGTGAATCTAAATATTCACTAAGTAGTGCCAAGCAACTTATATTCATCTCATAATCATCAAATTTTGATGGCAATTTGGTTTGTCTTCTCTGTCTACCCTCTTCATTTTTACTTTCTACACGTTCTACCCTGTCATTTTCTTCCATGGTTTCCTCAATTTGTTCTATTCTGTTACTTTCTTTCATCATCTCGTCTTCACTTTCATATTCATTATTACGGATACTCTTCTTCTTTTCTAATATAAAGGCATTCTCGTCAAAAATTACATTCCTACTATGGATAACTTTATTTGCTTCTTCTTGCTATAACTTGTACCCATTTTCTGTATAGCCAATAAACCTGCACTTGAGACCTTTGTCCTCTAATTTGGTTCTTAATGAGTCTGGTATTCTTGCATAAGTAATACATCCAAAAACACGCATATTACCAACAAATGGTTTTTCCCGAAAAACATTTCATAAGGTGTCTTGTTTCTATCCAAATATGATTGTGTTCTATTTGTTATATAGGCAGCTGCCAGTACAGCATCCTCCCAGAAGCTCTCTTCCAATTTTGACTCCATTATCATCGATCTAGCTTTGTCCATAAGTGTTTGGTTCATTCGTTCAGCAACTCCATTAAGCTGGGGAGTATATGGTGGAGTATAACATATTTGAATTCCTCTTTCCGAGCAAAAATCTGAAAGCATCTTTGAGCGATATTCACCCCCATTGTCACATTTAATTTTATTTATTTTCTTATCCCAAAATATTGAAGATACCCTTGCTTCATATGCCTTAAAACATTCATAAACTTCATTTTTATTTTTTAACAGAAAAATTATTACAAATCCTGAATAATCATCAACAAAAGTGACAAAGTAATTATTATCATTACGTGATGGAGGGGTGATGGGCCCACACACATCTGTATGTATCAACTCTAAGACTCTACTTGATCTTGTTGTCTTCGAATGATAGGGAAAACATTTTTGTTTACTCTTTATACAAACTTCACAGAGACCATCGCTTACTGAATCCACAAATTGTAATCCATTAACCAAATTCATTTTCTTAATATTCATCACGGAATTGTAGTTTAAATGTCCAAATCTACGATGCCAAAGTTCAATATTCTCTTTATTACTTGCTAAATTAGCTTGTGCCTTCCTATTATATTGAAATATTAACTGATATAAACTGTTATGTCGCTTACCCACAGCATATACAAAATTATTCTTCTTAATGACCATTTTTCCATCAGAACATACAATTTCAAATCCAGCTTTCTCTATTGTAGATATAGAAAGTAAATTCACTCTCAGACCTGGAACGCAGAGAACATCTTTTATAGTAATTGGTATTTCCCTTCCTTCTACCTCGCTGATCACTTCAAAATCACCTATGCAAGTCGCTTCCATAAATTTTCCTTCTTCTGCTAGTTGTATTAACCTTGGCTTGGAAAATCTTCTTTTATTCTTCAACGACTCTTCCTCATTTATATAATGATGTGTTGCACCAGAATCTGCGTACCATTCAACCGTTTCTAACATACTTTGAGCTTCCATCGTACCACAAAAAGCAACTGGTTCAACGTCATTGCTTTCCTCTTGTCTTGACCTATTAGAATTTTCACCTTCTGCAAAATGGGCTTCATTTTTAACATTTGATTTTTTTTTGCCATTGTTGCTGAAACATTCCTTTGATTTATGTCCAAATTTGCCTCAATTATAACATTTTACTCCACACATGTTTTTGACATGTCCTATTTTTCCACATTTAAAACATTTTACTTGTTTCTGGGAAGCACTGAATGACGAAGGTAAGTTACCATTATTTTTGACTCCTTTACTTGAGTTTTTGTTCATATCAAATTCTAGCAGCCTACTTTTAACAAACTCTATTTTAAGATCATTTTCTGATAAAGTTCTGATTGCAGTAACAACATTTTCATATTCAAGTGGCATTGATAGAAGGAGAAAACATGACATATCTGAATCTTCAAAACTGCTGCCTAGCTTTTCAATTCTCGAAAAATTCGATCACTTTTGGCAAAATGTTCTTGTAAATCAATATTACCATTATATTTCAGATTGATCAATTCTTCGAGCAAATAAAATTTTGAGCACGTACCCTTTTTGCTGAAAATTCCTTCAAGCTTCATTACCATTTTATATGCTACATCTATCTCCTTTATATACTCCAAATGTGAATCTGCTACACTCGAAATGATGACCATACATGCCTTATTGTTCTTCTTGTGCCATTCTGCATTTCTTTCTGTTGATTCTACTTCTTTCAGTACTTCATTCAGCTCCAACGCCCTCAATACAGAAAACAGCCTAAACTTCCAGTTGTCGAACCCATTTCCATTGAATGGAACTATTCCATGTTTGTTCTCCACCGCCTGATGACCAGCCATTTTCTTTTCTTCAACGACGCTCCAACTTTCAACCAACGCTTATATGTTTAATCCTCACCCCTTTTTTAATTTTCTGGGCCCATAACCAATGTTAAGTTGACTACGAACACTTCAGTGGAAATAGCGTGCAGGATAAAAATAAAACAACATTCTTATATCCGACACCATATATTCTTACAATGCGACGACTTGTATTCTACATCGACAACTTGACCTTCGCTCTTGGACTACGCACCATAGACGAGCCACAGAAGAAGCGTCACTTGCTTAGGCTCACTTCACAGGTTTGGAATCTTAAGTTCTGCTCACTCTTTAACACACGGGATTTAAATCAGGAGACTTTGAAGACCCGTTAATGTCAGCATATTCCTCATTTGAAGATTTATCAGGCATTTTTCTAAATAAACACAACACTTAGCGCCGGTTTCACAATCGAAGGTTAACCTTTATGGTTAGGTTACCGACACTCGATGGTTAACTCGTACCTGGCGTTTTACAATAATTTTAACCGATTGAGGTTTCGTAACTATGGGTTCTGTTTAAATTTTTTTAAGTTGGTAGAAAAAAAATGGTTCTTTTGATCTAAATAGTAGGTCGTACGCATTAACGAATTTATAAGACTTCAAAGGAATATTAAAATTTTAAAATCAATGATTGGAATGTACAAGTTTAATATAATTAATTCTCATATTTTATTCAAATGAATATTTCCTCAGTTTGTTTATTGTACATGTATACATAAGATCAATTATTTTTCTAATTTACAATCTATTAAAATACATGTTAATGAAGGTATCTGGAGTAGAGGTACTTGCATTATGCATTTGATCAGGAAATTCTAAAAGATTCATATTACTAGTGAATTCTACAATAAGCTGTATTATGAAGAATGACTGTGGCTACTAACATAGCCTGAGCTGTATCTAATTTTACATGCATTCCCATGACAAGGGCTAGAAAGCGACGTTTCTACACACTCTTTCTCCCAACGAGATTTCTTGTAAAAATGTGTGATTTTTTGAATGAGACTTCAGAAGGTTTTCTTGTATTAGCTGAAGGTGTGACTATATAAGGCTCACTTCAATGCCACAATCTCCTGCTTAAACACTGTGAGGAAAATCCCTTCTTTCAAATGATCCTCACAGCGTAGAATTCTGAAAAAATATCATGTGCTGAACCTGGCCATTTTGCATCAATGTTTGTTATTTTCAGAGATGGATCAGCTGCAGTTTGCACATTCAAGGAAAAAAACTGTTAATGGTTCCTGAATAGTTTCAGCTTGATCACTTCCTGGCAAGTGAATTTTATGTGTGCAGTCGATAGCACCCATGCACCTTGGAAACCTGGCATTTTTAATTACCTTTTGGTTGGACGAGCTATCCAATGTTCTATTTGGTATAGAATATTCAGCATACGCTGAATGAATAATAATATAACGCAGCTTTCAGATAATCTGAATCTTAAAAAAAATCATAAACGTCGTTTATTTCGAAAAAAATTTTATCTAAGACGCATCACTTCAGGTCTACGACATTCCTCTCCATCACTGCTAAGAGCGTTGAAATCAAATTCTATTAAATGCGTATAAACAAATCTCTAGTGAGAAATCAATTTCTTCAAAACAATAATTTTCGAATCAGACGAACATTTTAGGTTATATACATATACATGATTCTATGGTTCTTGAATAATCTTCAGGTTTACCCACACTTTCGGTGTTGGTTAAGTTAACTGATAGTTAACCACGTTTCGTGGGATTGTAAAACGCCTAACCTATAAAATTTCCTTAACCAAAAGTTAACCTTCGATTGTAAAACAGGGCCACAATGAGTAATACCAATGATGGAATTTCGAATATGATATGAATTATTATTATGAAGTTGAAGTATATCTATGGATTTTCGGACAGTTTGTTGGGACTCATCACTTCATATCTCTCAAACAGGAGACAATATGTCAGGGTGGAGAATTCTAATTCATTTATATTTCTTGCATCATCCGGAGTTCCCCAGGGCTCAAATTTGGGCCCATTATTGTTTATACTGTTCATCAATGACTTACTGGATGAAATTAAAGTTTTGGGTTTATTATTTGCGGATGATTTCAAGTTTTATCTCAAGATAATATCTATTCTTCTCAACTGTGACACATTACAACTAGCAATTGATCAATTGTCTCGCTGGTGCAATCTCAATAACTTAGACTTAAATACAAATAAATGTCAGGTAATGTCTTATACTCGTAAAAAAAATGTTATTATGTATCCGTATAATATTGGTGGAAAAGAGCTGGCACGTGCTACACAGATTAGAGATTTAGGTGTAATATTTGATGAAAAATGTTCTTTTGTACCTCACATTGAAAATCTGATATCGTCAGCATTCAGAGTATACGGTTTTATAGTTCGTAACAGTGTGTATTTCGCAAGCACTAAAACTCTTCTATCCCTTTTCAATTCGTTGATAAGAAGTAGACTCGAGTACGCCAGCCTTATTTGGCGACCTATATACCGTGTCATGGGGATCAGTTGGAGAACGTTCAGCGTAAATTCTGTAAATTTCTAGTTTGGAGAGAAGACTCTGTATATCCTCCAATAGGGTGTAATCACAGACGTCTACTGGAAAGGTTCAATGGACAAACATTGGAGAACAGGAGGGCTGTATTAGCCCTTAAAACTATTTACAATTTGCTGAATAACAGGATTGATTGCCCGGCTTTGTTGGAGAAGTTACCAATTTTTATTCCACGGTTAGAAACTAGAAGTAAACATTTGTTTTATTTGAACTCTGGTAGGACTAATCTGAACCTACAATCGCCAATTAATTTTATGTGTAATATTTACAATACTGTGGCTGATAAGTGTGATGTAACTGTTGATTCTATAGGTAAAATAGTGGCCATATATGTTAATTCTATTGAGTAGAAAGTTTTTTGTTCGCAATATTCTGTAAAATTTTTTTCTTTTGTTTTTATTTCATGGGGGTCAGTTGATATTCGGCTGGATTTTTTTTTGTGTTAATGGGTGGTCATTTTTCATGTTTAACATTACAAATTTTTGTTTCATGCCTATGCTGTCATATGTTAGTATAAATTTCTGATGATTTCTCACAATTTTCCTGTAATTGGGTGTTAACCTGTTGGAAATAAAGGACTTATTATTATAAGTAAAAATTGGTTCCTGTCGAAGTGAGGTGTGCCAATCTTCATTGAATTCTTATCTTTATAATTATTTCCAGTGGTGAAAACAGCTCTGGTATAGGAGGTACAATAGACTTTCAAATCACAGTGGACTGTCCCCTTTCAATAGTTAACTAATACATTTATCATTAAAAAAACACTTCAAACCACGATACACATTCAAGACCAAGAATAATGTCAGGAGAAAACTCACGAAGGTGAAACCTGACAACGAGAATCAAAGAATCAAAGATTGCGTCTACGAAATACCATGTGAATGTGGCAGATCCTACATTCGGGAAACTAAACGCCCCCTGAAAGTCAGAATCAAAGGGCTCCAAAGACTAGCTCAACTGGGAGAAACAGAGAAATTCAGGCTAGCCGAACATGCTTGGAACGAGGACCACAACGTCAAATGGGACGAAGCTTCCATAATATCGAAGGAAGAAGGATGGAGGAGGAGGAAATTGAAAGAAGCAGCTTTCATGGCCATAACTCCTAACTCAATCAGCACCCCCTTTCTGGAAATAAAGAATGTCGTGGTGCCCATATTAAGATCTGAATTGAGGAGGACGAACTCGGCCTAAGGAAGCAATTAATCCTAACATGAACCAGATCTGACCTAACCCAACCTACTGCGCATACCAACCGCGCAGGTAGATAGAGTCAAGGTGACCTCTACCACAAAAAGTAAAATTAATATATAACTTAAATTGCCGAAACGTCGGTAACAACCAACCACATAGATAATGGAAACAGCCAAAATAATGTTTCATCAAATACACCATCATCAAGAATATCTCGTTCACAAGCACTTCAACTCACTTTCAGAAATCCAAGTTCTCAAAAACTTAACTTTTGGGTTAAAAATTTTTGCAGTACCTAATGACAACCGACAAGAAGAACTTAAAAAATTCAAAATGAAATGGTCTGCAGCTATACCTAAGACGGATAACCAATGAAAATTTAAATACTAAGTAGTTGATAGTTGACAGTTTAAAAGGGGTTACAGTCCACTGCGACCTTATCATCTATTGTGCCCCCTGACAAAGCTTCACAGCTCGCCTTCCAGTCCCAGAGACCTTATGAAATCCAATATAATCACTAAGATCCGTTTGCACCATCGTTCCTCAAAGTTAAGGATCCCTTAAATATTGACAGTTGCACGGCTGTCACTCAAATGGAATTCTTACGTAAGGGACCTCAGAATATAGAACAATATTTTATTATCTATGTAGGGACCCTTAAATAGTTCTATCTAGTGATATTTCAGTTTTTCATGTTGTTTAACTTCACCCTAGTCCAATGAAGCCTTTTCATTTGCTGTCCGGATGCAGATGATAGTTGTCATTTCCTTATCCTAGCTTTATTGTCATTTTGACGATTTCATGCTAGTTGAAATTTCAAATTTTTTGCTATAATTTCATAGAAAACAACAAATGTTCAGTCAGTTTGACAAATTATTTTAGGTTATAATCCCATCCTTAAATTTGAGGTTAGGTTTAAGGATCGAAACGTCACTTAAATATTTAAGGAACGATGGTGCAAACGGATCTCAGTAAGTTAAAATTATTATGAATTCAATAGTTTTGATAATTCATCATTAAAAGTCACTTAGAACCACTTTCAGGAATACAAGTTCTTAAAATCTTCACTTTTACTTTAAAAATTTTTGCAGTAAAACTGTCTGCGCGAAAATTTGAAACAGACGCCTCAGTTTATTGTTCAGTGGTCTCCTCGGATATGGAAACAGATTATCAACATTTTGATACACAGGGTGTTGTTTCGAGGATTCAAACGATTCTTAATTTTTTGTTAACCCGGACCTGGATTTTCCATGTCATTATTGAATGATATTTTTTAACCTCGAATAAGAAACACGTTTGACTAATATGAAGAAAGTATATTGGGTGGTTCGTCTGATATAACCTCCTCGAAAAAAGATCAAAATACATAAAACAGCCTGAATCTCGGTGACGAAAACAGTAAGAGCCCATGAATGTGGTATTTCTAGAACAACAACCTCGGTGCCAATCCGCCTGTTAAGTATTACCGTTTTCCAATGAAACACCCTGTATAGTAACAGTATCAAACATCGAACAATTCTTGCATAAAAATCCTACAATCAACTAGGTCTGAAACTTACTCTTTGTAGGAATTGCCTGAAGTGGTAAGCCTTGATTTTCTAGACTTTGTTGCCGTTAAAACTACAGTGAATTGCATGAGACTCCATGACCTGAAAATTTTCAAATTATTTCAAGCACTCAATTTTCTAGGGAACGCATGCAATGTTTCTAACAAATATCTTATCACTGATACTTCCATCAGAGTTCCTGATTTTGACCTTCTCAGGAGATTATGATCTGTTCTGAAACGTATTAGAACAGGCCATGGACGATGCAACAGCATGCTCTTCCGATGGAATTCGTTTGAGAGCCCTAGCTGTGATTGTAGGGAAAATGAGGAGACAATAGAACATTTTTGAAACATAGATGAATTCAAAATAGTAATCATCGAAATGAATACCATTTTCAATTCCCAGGCTCAGAGATCTTTTATCATGAGGTTGGAGAAATGATATTAGATTTTGTCACTGAGATGAGAGATATACCGGTTTCGGCCTTGTTGGGCCTCATCAGTATCCCGCACATCTCAGGACAAATACTTCATCAAAAACTTCGGAATTTGAAGCAATTAGTTGTGAAGTAATGAGTAAAATATTACAAAGTACTAAGGTGGTGACATCCAATTGCGTCAAAATGAAGTTTCACATCTCCAATCAAATGCAAAAAAAGAAATCTGTACTTCCTCTTTCACTGAATGAGATTTTAGCAGTGGCTCTATTCAGGGCCCGCTTGCTAGTTTCTCAAAGTGAATTGGGCGTTTCCATCACTTTGAGAAACTAGCAAGCGGGCCCTGAATAGAGCCACTGCTAAAATCTCATTCAGTGAAAGAGGAAGTACCGATTTCTTTTTTTTGCATTTGATTTTAAATGTGAAACTTCATTTTGACGCAATTGGATGTCACCACCTTAGTACTTTGTAATATTTTACTCATTACTTCACAACTAATTGCTTCAAATTCCGAAGTTTTTGATGAAGTATTTGTCCTGAGATGTGCGGGATACTGATGAGGCCCAACAAGGCCGAAACCGGTATATCTCTCATCTCAGTGACAAAATCTAATATCATTTCTCCAACCTCATGATAAAAGATCTCTGAGCCTGGGAATTGAAAATGGTATTCATTTCGATGATAACTATTTTGAATTCATTTATGTTTCGAAAATGTTCTCGATGTGCCTTCGTAAAGGCAAAGAATTTTCTTTTTCTTAACAATAGAACATTTTATAAATAGTTGTCCCATTTATAAATTTCAAGGTGCATTTTTGAAATGGGTGGTTAATTTGAAAATAGTGAATCAATTTAATTTATTCCAAATTATTTTTTTATCTGCTTTTGTCCTTTTTCATTTCAGATTAAGAATTACGGTGAGATTGGTAAGAAATCTGTTTTTTCTGTTCACAGAAGGATTACTTGAAGATGTTCTCCTAATATCAGATGGAACATCTCGAAAATGCATAGTGTTTCTGTGTGAATGAAGAAACTTAAATTTAAGAATTGTTCTTACCAGATTCCCAAAGTGAGCAATACCAATATAGGTTCAGAAGCTATTTTATCATCTTTGAATGAATCGAAGAATTCTATTATATCCGCCGCAGTTCCTAAAGCACAAAAAATTCGTTAAAAATGGTCCTAGTTTACTATGAAAGAGGGAGCAAAAGTTAATCCCTACCCAAATGAGTATTCATTCGATTCGAGAAATAAATAACTCACCAATATAAACTAGCAACAACTGGCTCAGCTGATCTCTTGTGAGGTCCCCTTTTGGCAACATCCATCTTCCAATGATCAAAATCAGCATTAAAAATTGTTCTATCAGGGTAATCCATGTTTCGGTGCTCAATGCTAGATCAGGAAGTTTTATTTGAACCTGTAAACTTCCGTAATAAATCTTAAATATATAACGCAAAATAAGCGCGATACGCTGAAGGGAAGGCTATGAGACACATCTGAGTATCACAAAATTGGTGTGCCATCTAGCGGAATATTGACAGTGATGCCTACCGCAGATGTAAGCGAAACGTTAGGTGCAATAATTCCTAATATACCACGACCAATAGGACGGGAAGACTCTCTCATGTCAGTATAATCAGTCATGAATGCCTTAAACTATTTGATAATTATTTCTACTTACCCCTATGAGGTTGTTCAGTTGTTTGAAGTTGTCACCCGCAGAAGCTGTTATGTTGAATGTTTCTTCCTTGATTCTCAAACGTCGATCTACCTTGTCCAATTCCAGAAGCCATATTGCTGGAACTATACTAGCCAAGTATAGGAACACGGAAGGACAAAACCTATGAGAAACATTATAATTAATATTTTTCTTGGCAAAGGAATGAATAAAGATATTTCCCGTTTTATTCATCTGCGGTTAGATATTGTACAAGGTGTAGTAAAAATAAATCTTCATTTAAATCACTTCACTAATAAATTACTTAAGTAATATGTATAAGAGTTGTATATTAGGTGTACAACTTCCGTCGTTTTTTCCCGAAAATGGAGATTTTATTGTGAAAAATTTCATTCATAACTGTAGTATAATCCATCGCTGGTCACTACTTTCTCCCATCTTTTGGGCAGCATACCACTCCCGCGTTGGAAAAACTAGTCATCTTTTGAATAGATCCACGACTCGATACAATTTTTTACTTCTTCATAAGACCGGAAGTGAGGGGCAGCCAGGCCGTATGTCATTGATCGAAACAAGTAGTCCGAGAGAGCAACGTCTGGAGAATACGGCGGGTGGGGATGACTTACCATATCAAAGTTTCCAAGCATGTCTTGACCACATTCGCAACATGGGGTCGAGCATTGTCAAGTTGTAAAATCACTTTAGACTTTCTATTCCGGATAATAAAGTCCTCAGAAGACGCGTAGACCTTTTTGGTCAAATTTTCTGATTGATATGAATAGAAGCGACAAAGAAATTTGGCAATCTGAATGGAATGTATGCAATTTTTTCAATAAAGATCTTATAACTGATCCCTTAATCAGAGTTCCTGGTTTTGACCTTCCGAGGAGAATATGGTCTGTTCTAAATCGTATTAGAAAACAGGCGATGGACGATGCAACAGCATGCTATTCCGATGGAATTTGGTTGAGAGACCTAGTTGTGAGTGTGGGGAAATTGAAGAGACTATAGAACATTTATGAATTTCAAGATGGTTTTGAGGCTATACATAAAGTAACAAATGAATTTCTGAGAAAGGTAATTTAATTTATTCTAAATAATTAGTTTTTTTTTCTGATTTTTGTCTTTTTTCATTTCAGATTGAGAATTGCGAATCATTTTGTGAAGAATCTGTTTACCTCAGTTCATAGAAGGACAACATGAAGATGTTCTCTTAGATCGCACTGATTTTCCTGATATTAAATATTTTAAGTAAAATTTTTTCCGGGCGAGGTAAGGGTATTTTTCAGCTGAGGTTTTTTCCCTTTCCCCATTTAATCATAATGCAGATCTGCATGGTGATCCTGTGTTGCACCAACCTCAGCTAGGTACCTTTTTGTTTCAAAATGTATTCTATTATTTTAGCTCTCTGAATAAAAAAAAAATATATACAGGGTGTACCAAGTTCGACAGCCTATTAGGCGTTTCTGGAGAACTGGACCTATTTGAACTCTGAAAATTGAGATTATGTTATTATTTGACATTATCTACCGATCTAAAATATTCTTGGCGAATGACCTCTTTCAATTATACCAGGAGAGAAAAAAAAAATTTTAAAATTTTTTTCTGTTTTTTTGTTTTCGAATTTGATAGAGTATGCAATTCTGAATATATTCGTACTCGAATCTTTGCATTCGTCATAACACTTTCCAAAATATCGAGAAAAAAACTGAAGAAAAAAGGGAGATAAGACTATTTGGTATTATGTTTGTTATTCCTAACTTAGATATCGTAAGCACAAACCGTTTTCATATTTTTGAAGGCGAAGACTGTGGAAATATTGTACATTTTCAGAATTTTGAATAACCCGTCAAAGGGTGTTCCAAATGTTGGTTCAAAAATTGGGATCAAGATTGGCTCATAACTTTCGTTTTTCAAATTAGAACCCTATTTTTTATGATTGCGTTGAATTCTGCGAAGAGAAATGATGATAATGTTTCAACATATTGATGCTCCTAAAATTAATAATTCTTGAGTTATTCAGGATTTCTGATTTTATGTAGTACGTAGCGTCAAAGTCATAAAATCTGTTCCATATCAACAATGATAAATGAATTCAGACAAGAGGTAGTCACTAGTGAGTTATTTGAACAATTCATCTTCTATGACCAAGGTCATCGTTGATATGAAACCGATTCTATGAATTTGACGGTACGTACGACATGAAATTAGGAAATCCTGAATAACTCAAGAATTATTAATTTTAGGAGCATTATCATATATTGAAACATTATAATCATTTTAATTCGCACAATCCAACGCAATCATAAAAAAATATGGTTCTAATTTGAAAAACGATAATTATGGGTCAATCTTGATCCCAATTTCGAACCAACTTTTGGAACACACTTCTGAAAATGTACAATATTTCCTCAGTCTTCGCTTTCAAAAATGTGAAAACGGTTTGTGCTTACGATATCTAGGTTAGGAATAACAAACATAATACCGAATACTCTTATCTCCCTTTTTTTCTTCATTTTTTTCTCGATATTTTGGAAAGTATTTTGACGAATGCAACGATTTGAGCACGAATGTATTGAGAATTGCATACTCTATCAAATTCGAAAACAAAACAAAATTTTTTGAATTTTTTTTTTCTCTCCCAGTATAACTGAAAATGGTCAGGCTTCAAGAATATTTTAGATCGGTAGATAATGTCGAACAATATCATTATCCCAATTTTCAGATTTCAAATAGGTCCAGTTCTCCAGAAACGTCTCATAGGCCGTCGAACTTGGAACACCCGTATACTTTATCATTTATCATGTCTCTCGTTGTATTGCGGCCGTTTGTCTCTCAATGCTTGACTCAAACGCAATAATTTCGTTCGATAACGATCGCCTGTGATTGTCTTGATCAAGTAATGTCTCCAATTGTGCATCTTCGAAAACCTTTTCTCTTCCACCGCCATGCTGGTCTTCGACGTTAAAAACGCGTTCCTTGGAGCGTTCAACCACTCTCACCATAGGTTATTGAGAGCATTCGATGAGCCTTACCCGCAGATTTCTTCATATTGAAGCAGAAAATTGAGACCTCCGCAAATGACAAGAATTCAGCTCGTGAACTGACATGATTAATCGAGAAGAACTTTATGATGCAGATACAAATCGACTGTTAACAAATACCGAAGCTTATTGTGTAACATCTAAGATCTATTTATCTCAACTACCTCTTACCGCTACAGACAGCTATTGCAAAACGTCGGAGCAAAGTTGTAAACCTAATGTAAGTCTAGTGTTACTAAATGGCTTTAGATACTACTAGCTGACCCGGCAGACTTCGTACTGCCTCAATCGATAAATAAAAAAGCAACTTTAATATTAAAATAAACAATTAGGGTATAATACCTTGAAAGGGGACATGAAATTGTCCGGTACAATATGTGTTGCGCCAAATGATGTCGTCTGGAAACAGCTGTTATATGCTTATGGCAGCGTCTTCGCCCCCGTAGACTGATTTCATCACGATAGGTTATATATATTAGTCTAGCAAAATCAATTAACACAAAAAATGAAGAGACATTTAGTTGTTACTGTAGAAATTATGTCAGATGAGGATTAGTCTTTATATTTTGGAATTTACTGAAATCCGGATCAAGAACAAAAAACAAAATAAAACGAATTAGAGGAAATGACATTCGTTGTTTATCGGTTTTTTTCCACCTACTTTAATATACTTCTGTAAACAATGTTACGTGATTTGTTTTGCTCAGCGAAAACATGAAGATTTTCTGATGAAAAAACACGTGAGCAAGCTACGTAAAGTTGTCCGTGGGAAAAGCATGGTGTGCCTAAATGTATCCCGGCCACTTTTAGAGTTTGCCCTTGTGATTTATTGATCGTCATTGAAAATGCTACTTTCAGTGGGAACTGCAAACGTTTAAAATTGAAGGGTAAGTTATTGGGTATTATTGGAATACGTGGTATGAGCACATTGTCATCTCTACCTTCTCCAATTAAAATTGTGGCCTTTATAATATGCCTCCCTAGTTCTGTCACTCGCAATCTAGTACCATTGCATAATCTTGGTGCATCCAAGTTACGCATTAACAAAACGGGTACGCCTACATTTAATTCCAGCTTATGAAATGGCACTCCGGATAGCTCTAAAGAGTTCAGAAACTCCACGGGGTAGTTTGTACAGTCTTCGGATGACATAACTGTGTCGATAGAGATGTACGTTGATGTTTGGCTGGTTATTTCGTTCAGAATTATTTTATTTAATTTTGCCACTGTCTCATTTCTCCGTGCCAATATGGTTCTTTCACAAAGCTAATTTTCATCCCGATATTTTGTTGTAAATGGAGAAAAACATGAGCAATCAGTGCGTTTTTCGAATCTACAACATGACAAAATTGGTTTGTGAATAGAACCATACCTTCTTGGTCAGTTTCTATTCGACCTTCACCTATCTCGAGCAGTTTCTCAGCGTATGCTCCTGACTCCATACCACTCAATAACTGGACACGCATGTTAGTGGTAAGATGCAGCTTTTCAACTTTAGTCCATACATATGATGACTTCAGACATGCGTTTATTTCATCTGCTGCAGTGCCTCGCTCGATAACAGGCAAAGTCCCCAGCCAATAAAACTACCACACCCCCCATTAAGGTTTTTTTGAAGTGAATATCTTGTAGACAGCGATCAAGAGCTTCAATGGCGCGTTTGTGTGACATAGTGCACTTGTCCCACACGATCAGCTGACACTGTTGCAACAGGATGCCACGATCGCTACTCTTACTGATGTTGCACGTTGGGGTTTCGTCGCTCGCCAGATTGAGAGGTAATTTGAATACCAAATGTGCCGTCCGTCCACCGCTCAGCAATGTTGCAGCGATACCAGAGGAAGCCACAGCTAATGCAACATCATGGGCCTTGCGAATTTTTGCTAGAAGCAAATTGAGCAAGAAGGTTTTTTCTGTACCGCCCGGAGAATCAAGGAAAAAGAGGCCACCTTCACCACTCTCTACTCGTTCTAATATTTTATTACTTATATATATATATATATATATATCTCTTTGCTCAGGTAGTAGAAGTGGCTCAGTTTCGCGCACGTGAGAGCCTAATTCGGCGCTATCATAGCTCAGCTCTCTTATCAAATCGTTCGACAGCTCTCCTCTACGACGTGGTGAGGGCATACCAAAATCGGACAATTTCTTTCTAGAAATTGATATTATTTTGTCCTCGATAATCCCCAATACCTCATCGAAATAAACATCATCGTTGACCTGATCCATTCTTTCAAATCTGTGAATGATATCTTCTGATAACGCAGTTCTGTACTTGTGCCATAATTGCAGAGGATCAGATAAACCACATGTGCATATCATTATAGCAAATAGCTCTCTAACGTGTGCCGGTGATCGATACATCATGGCCTCTTCTATCGTGGCGTCCCAGTGGTTGTCATCTTCCAACAACCCCATTTTTCTCACACGTCTGACGAAAAGTGGCAAATTCTTGACCGTTAATTGATTTCAAATCCAAGAAAGTGGTGGGACCCCTCCTTACATTCAACAGCATTCGTAAAAAATAACATTCAAAGTTGTTGACATGCACAGTGTAAATGCGCCCTAGAGCGTCCCCTCTCTTCACTTGGGCTTTTTCTTGTGTCTCTGCCGATCTAAGTGCTGACTCACGTACCGCCTGCTCAAACCTTCGCATCTCTAGTTGAGATGTCTCTTCGCCTAGTTATTCTCATAACTCGAGCTCTATTAGAGCTTTGAGAAACATCAGATCTACGCCTTCGCGGCATTATTGTAAGTAATCCCGAAAACACAAATCGGTTGTATAGTTCAAACAAAAAATTGATAAAATTCCAATAGCACCTATACCTGAAAAACTGAAAATAGAACTCTGTAACCAAATAAACAAAGAAAAATCAATTCTGATACGATTCACCTTTACCTAAAAAACTGAAAATAGAACTCTGTAACCAAATAAACAAAGAAAAATCAATTCTGATACGATTCAAATCGAAATGAAACGTTATCTTTATCTCTATTTCAAATGAATCAACTGAAATATAAAACGATATCTTCTCTAAGACATTTTAATTCAGCCGCTATCCATGTGTCCACTCTCCACGCATAGGATTAGCAATATGCTCGATTCGTGTCAGACACTCGTATTCAAACTCGTATTTATAACTTTTAACTCCCCTCCATTCCGTCTATGCAACACACGCTCTTGATTCGGATTTCGGATCAATCTTATATTTATTGTGATAACTTTTTAACTATGCGTCCAAATTAATTTGTGTAAAAGACAAAGTTCATCTACATTTAGAACTGAAATCGCCAAAAGAATCAATTTTGCTATAAGTTATCAGTTTGACAGCTGATAAAGGATAATCGGCAGGACCGACAGGCCTAAGGGTCATTTTTGCATATCACCGTAAGAATAACATGGGTGATTCGCGACTACGTGACGTATCGATGAGACGAAACTGATAAATATCAGGCATTTTCCGAGTCGCTTGATATTTTCTCATTGTTTTTTGTTGAAATACCACAAAATTTTTGAAAATTATGTTATTCGGATAGATGAACTATATTGATGTGAAACTTCATCTGAATCCGTTCGGTAGTTTTCACGTGAAAGAGTAACAAACATCTTCACATCCTCACAAACTTTCGCATTTATAATATTAGTAGGATTTCGTACAGTTTCATTATGAGAAGAATCAGTTTAGTTTTTTCAAGAAAAAGGACGAATATATCGAAATATTTCTCAATATTATTTTTTCAGGTGTCCCAGATATGAAAGATAGCTAAAGAGGAAATCAAACTGGGTCATAACTCACAATAACTTCCAAGAAGATGACAATGCATTTGCAAATTGCAGGAAATGACACCGCAGATATAGAAGCATCCACTTAGGAGGCAATTTGTCTTTGTGCCGTCGTTATATTCCACATAACCTCGGTCTCCTCGAATAGGGAGGGTGCCAATTTTTAGGACATTCTCACCTTGGGAAATCCAGCTTGTTAGAGCGAATTTATTTTTCCAACGTTTATCGCGTTTATTAGAATGCCAGCATGCATTCTCCCACATATATTGATGAAAATTATATACTGAATGATAAAAGAAGACAAAAAACACTTGGCTTAAATTTCACGATTTTAATGAGAAATATTCGTTGACATATTATATATTTCGGGTTTTTTCCCATTTTCAAAACTGAATACACAAATACAGAAAGTACACATTGAAATTATTATCAGATAACAGATGTTAATATCGCATAAAGGCGGAAATCCAGTTGGTCATTTACGATTGGCAGGTTCTTTCTTAGGGCTGAGGATATCTCTAAGGTTTCCTGAAGGTCCAGGCGTTTACCTATAATACCTTAATGTAAGATTTTCATATTATTGAAGTCAATGAAGTGGTTTAAAGTTATGCAGTGATCTGAAAAACCAGTTGCCGATTTATTTTTCATGATAGATCTTTTATGTTCTTCAATTCTGACCGCAAGAGAACGGCCAGTCTGACCTATATCACATGACATCACATGACAGCATATACGCAGCATTAAAAAATATTGATCTTAGGTTTTTCTTATTGGTACATATAATATCAATTTTATTTTTTTCGAATTCTTTTGCATAGTTGTTCGCTAATAGATGGGATATAATTGATGTACAAAAACTTTTTGATTTCATCATCAAATTAGGGTGGAAAGACTATAGTTAATAATTTTGTCTATGATATCAGGGGAGTAGACGTTGTTTTTGGCTAATGATTTGAGGGTTCTTACTTCATTCTCAAAGCTGGTTTTTTTTTCTAGAACTGTCATAAAAAATTCACTGAATAAATTAGATGAAGGTGAACCCATTTGTATATATATATATATGTGATCGGTTTTTAAAACATCTGGCGACGTTGTCCGATGCCCAACTTCCACTTGTTCCTGTCGTTCCATTGGCCTTCTTGCAAATTTCTTCTACTCATAGCCTTAGCTATCCCCTCTTTCCATGATTTCTTAGGTCTTCCTCGCTTTCTACGGTTTGGTGGTACCCACTGCATGACCAGCTTGGGTAGTCTGCCCTCATCCATCCTCTGTACATGTCCGTACCATATAAGCTGTTTTATCTCAATATCTGTTGTTAGTGAGCCATCAATTCCCATACGCTGCTTGATATCATCATTTCTGACTCTATCCCTTCTAGATATTCTCAAGGAACGTCTAAATACATCCATCTCGGTCGCCTCTAGTTTCCTCTTAATGCCTTCCGTAATCTCCATGTCTCCGCACCATAGGTTAGATGACTTTTCACAAAGGTTTCATATATGTTATGTTTCCTTTGTTTGCCAATATCAGAGCTCCACCATATCCCATTCAGACAGCCTATTGTTCGTCTGGCCCATTTGTAACACTCTAAAATCTTTGCAGTACAAAGAAAGAAAATTAGACTGCTACCTAACTTTTAGATAACCGGCTGCCTTCAATCGGAGAGTGGGTGTGGGTAAAATACAGTTGAAATTTTTGAGCGCCACAATAGTTTGATTTTCCACCGGTTACCTCGTTCGTCGAATTACTCAGTAAACCACGAAATCCAAGTAATGATACAAATGATATATGGGAGATAGTAGGTAGAAGAAAAGTTTTCGGAGTGAACTTTCTGTCAAATTTTTACTGAAATGGCTCAGAGGGTTTAACAAAGTTAAATCCAAAACTCTGACGGCAAATATATGATGGTAATAAAGTAAATATTCAGAAAAACAATCTGAAAAGTCGACGTATATAACGTTATATGCGCTTTACAGTTAACAGTACAGAATTATATTGTATATTGTGAGAATTAAGAATAAAATGTGATTAAAATGAAAAAAGGAATTGGCAATAATCCTTGGAATGTTTCAAACTGTCCAATTCAAATCAAGAAAGTAATTTAAATTGTCTGGATCTGACCTGAATATAACTTCGGGAATAGGAAGTAGGTATACGCCAGTTCTATAAGATTCCACTGCATCCGACTTGTCTGCATCCGACGTACTCCGGGTATGTTTGACAATCTCAGGAAGGTAAATCCAGGTAATGTTGGAATAACGAAACGTAGAAGATAGAACGAACGATGTAGAAGTAAAAGAAAAAGGCCTCCTGCAAGCATCATTGTCGATAAGGCATTGTTGAGTGAAAATTTGAATTATCTTCTCACTGGATATTATTCGGCCTTTTAAAGAGTTTTCCAATGCTCTAATCCGAATTAATCGAATATGAAAATATTAGGTAATTCACAAACGTAGATTTGCACTTCCAATAATATTTGGCAACTTTACGTAGCTTGAATCAAAAAATATCTCGCTTATCGTAAAGGGAAAATCATAATAATCGGTCGACAAAGAAGCCAGCAGGAAAAACCAAAAAAATTCTTCGGGACATATGCGGATGATTGAGCCCGATACGCATTATTTCGAACCGCGAACGATGAATGAAAAGAAATCGCTGCAATTTCGACGGGAACCAGTGGCGGTACAAAGAACCCATTAATCCAGGGGGAGCTTTCAAGGGAGCTTTCAAATCCGGTTTACAAGAACGGCAAATAAAACAACGATTTATGTATCGAACGACGTCAGCCATCATTTTCGGCCAGAAATATCTGGAACGGAGATGCCAATATGTTTTAAAGATACCCAAGTGACCGGCAGTTGGATGATCGTGATGCTGTCTGGGAAGCTCAGATCTAGCCTCTTTAGGCACGACATACTTCCAATAATCTGCTTCACTACTGAGTTCCGGAATCCTGCACGAAACGAACTTAAGCAATTTGCCATTTTCAATCCTCCAATTTGAGAACTTTTCTGGATTCTTTTCGATATTTTGCATGGTTCCAATGTACCAAGAATCTTTAGGTACGTAGCTTGAATCCGCTAAATGCGACAAGAAATATTTCGCTTATCGTAAAGGGAAAATCATAATAATCGGTCGACAAAAAAGCCTGCAGGAAAAACCAAAAAAAGTATTCAGGACATATGCGGATGATTGAGCCCGATACGCATTATTTCGAACCGCGAACGATGAATGAAAAGAAATCGCTGCAATTTCGTCGGGAACCAGTGGCGGTACAAATATTTACCTATAATAATTTTTCGCTCTTCGAATTTTTTGAATGACAAAATGACACCGTGACACATTGGCAAACCATCTAATTGTTGGTAAACATTATCATTAACTAGCTTTGTCCTAGGCATATCTCAAGGGAGTCTCATTGTCTCTTCCTTCATGTCTACTGTGATAGAAGTATTTTGGATATTCAGATTAGAAGAGTATATGAACATCTTGAATTTGATATATATATATATATATATATATATATATATATATATATATATATATATATATATATATATATATATATACAGGGTGTATACCAAGTTCGATGGCCTATTAGGCGTTTCTGGAGAACTAGACTTATTTGAAATCTGAAAATTGGGATTATGATATTGTTTGACATTATCTACCGAGCTAAAATATTCTTGGAGCCTGACCACTTTCAGTTATACAGGGAGCGAAAAAAAAATTTTCAAAAATTTTTTTTCTGTTTTTTTTTCTTTTTGAATTTGATAGAGTATGCAATTCTGAATACATTCGTACTCAAATCGTTGCATTCGTCGGAATACTTTCAAAAATATCGAGAAAAACCTGAAGAAAAAGAGAGAAAAGAGTATTCGGTATTATGTTTGTTATTCCTAATCTAGATATCTTAAGCATAAACCGTTTTCACATTTTTGAAGTCGAAGAATGTGGAAATATTGTACATTTCTAGAATTTTGAAAAACTCATCACAGGGTGTTTCAAATATTGGGTCAAAAATTGGGATCAAGATTGGCCCATAACTTTCGTTTTTCAAATTAGAACCCTATTTTTTTATGATTGCGTTGGATTTTACAAAGAAAAATGATGATAATGTTTCAACATGTTCTTGCTCCTAAAATTGATAATTCTTAAGTTATTTAGGATTTTTGATTTTATGTCGTACGTAGCGTCAAATTCATTAAATCTGTTTCATATCAACTATGACCTTGGTCATAGAAGATAAATTATTTCAATAACTCACTAGTGACATACCTTTTTGTTCAATTCATTCATCATTGTTGTTATGGAACAGATTTTATGAATTTGACGCAATGGACGACATGGAATCAGAAAATACTAAATAACTCAAGAATTATTAATTTTAGAAGTATCAACATGATTGAACATTATCAGCATCTTTCTTCGCAGAATCCAACGCAATCATAAAAAAATAAGGTTCTGATTTGAAAAACGAAAGTTATGGGCCAATCTTGACCCTAATTTTGGACCGAACATTTAAAAACACCCTGTGACGAGTTTTTCAAAAATCTAAATATGTAAAATATTTCCACTGCCTTCGACTACAAAAACGTGAAAACGGTTTGTGGTCAAGATATCTAGATTAGAAATAGCAAACATTATACCTAATACTCTTATCTACTTTTTTTGGTCAGTTTTTTTTTATATTTCGGAAAGTATTTTGACGAATGCAACGATTTCAGTACGGATGTATTCAAGTGTGTGTCATTAGTGGAATAATTCATCTTCTATGACCAAGGTCATAGTTGATATGAAACAGATTAAATGAATTTGACGCTACGTACCACATAAAATCAGAAAATCCTAAATAACTCAAGAATTATCAATTTTAGGAGCATTAACATATTAGAACACTTTCATCATTTTCATACAATCCAACGCAATCATAAAAAAATTGGGTTCTAATTTGAAAAACGAAAGTTATGGGCCAATCTTGATCCCAATTTTTGACCCAACATTTGGAACACCCTGTGATGAGTTTTTCAAAATTTTAAAAATGTACAGTATTTCCACAGTCTTTGACTTCAAAAATGTGAAAACGGTTTGTGCTTAAGATATGTAGATTAGGAATAACAATCATAATACCGAATACCCTTTTCTCTCTTTTTCTTCAGGTTTTTCTCGATATTTTTTAAAGTATTTCGACCAATGCAACGACTTGAATACGAATGTATTCAGAATTGCATACTCTATCAAATTCAAAAAGAAAAAAACAGAAAAATAAAATTTTGAAAATTTTTTTTTCGCTCCCTGTATAACTGAAAGTGGTCAGGCTCCAAGAATATTTTAGCTCGGTAGATAATGTCAAACAATATCATAATCCCAATTTTCAGATTTCAAATAAGTCTAGTTCTCCAGAAACGCCTAATAGGCCGTCGAACTTGGTACACCCTGTATATACATATATATATATATATATATATATATATATATATATATATATATATATATATATATATATGTATATATATATAATATATATATATAGAAAACTCACCTTCACTGATATTCTAATTCATAGCAGCAGTTCGCACCCTCATAAGATCAAGATGTCTGCATTTCACACCCTGGTACATTGGTTAACTTCGATCCCTTTGTCACAAACCAGCTTTGAGAATGAAGTAAGAACTCCTGATATCATAGACAAATTAATATACAGGAAACAACAGACAAAATTATTAACTTTAGTCTATCCACCCCACATTGATGATGAAATCAAAAAGTTTATGTACATCAATTATATCCCATCAATAAGCGAACAAGTGTGCAAAAGAATTCGAAAAAAATAAAATTGATATTATATGTACCAATAAGAAAAACCTAAGATCAATATTTTCTAATGGGAAGGATCGAATGAATGGCTGCATTCACCGAACGTAACAGTTGTGGAACTGTTGCGGAATCGTCCGGTGGCACATACGCTACAAACTCAACACATTTTATGATAATGTTGAATTTTTTCACTTCAAATACTTTCTCTCATGCCATAGGTACAGGGTGGTCAAATTTCGATGTTTTAGTACCATATCTCCTAAATAAAGCGAGATAGAAAAAAGAAATTGTCTAAGAAAAGTCTATTAAAAATCATCAAAGCACACTATGGTTTCCATTTAAAAAAAAATATTTTTTTAAATTGAAGGGGCACTGAAATTTTGATAGCACTGGTGAAAAGTTCTGAAACAACATCACTAAGGATGTTTTGATTTCGAGAGCGTAGCAGCAACACACAATTTATAATAATTGGCCAAATTTCAAAATCAACCTGTAGCATGGAAACTAGACACCTTAAGGAATTGCGGTTTTCAGCAATTTGAGTTTCTCGAAAAAAGAAAACATGACATGTATATTACTTTTTTTCTATCTCGCTTAATTTAGGAGATGTAGTACTAAAACATCGAAATATGATCACCCTGTACAATGTAATAATTTTCGAATCAGTTTTTTTGCATAAATATAGTTAAATGATTTTTTCGACCCATGCACTGAAAAAAGAACAAAATCTCATGCAGGGAATCTGAAAAAAAATGTTTTAAAATCACTTTTTGAAGACAATGCTTTTCTGTACCGAATTCGATCTGAGGTGGTGTAAAAAAAAGCACTGGACCTTTCTGTGAGGATTTCGAAAAGGTAAAATACAGGTGATAACTCTCTTCAAAGAAAAAAGATATTCGAATGTTTAGTGAAAATAGACCATTCATATGAAGAATTGATGTTGTCATCTTTTCCATGAAATCCGCTAAAAATAATCGATAAATTCATTAATAAAATGTTATTAATATATATTAATAATGGAAATAGAGTTGGATACAATATTTCATATTGGCAGTAACGCTTTCTTTCTAAAATTGCCTGTGACCCTGAAGAAGAAGGAAAATTGATATAATCGCAATATATAAAACTAAGTCGGCCATTTTGTTGGTTACACCATTTATAACTCAAGATTGGATGAATTGTTTGTTATGAAAGATTTTTTTGTTGGATTCTTCTACGGCGGGGTTAACATACATTAAAACTCTGAAAAATTTCATGAAATGGAAAAAAAATTGGAAATAATTTTCCTTCTTGCGAATAACGCCAATAGGTGTCACTACGGTACTTTTTCTAATAATATTAACGCATCTGTGTCCATGTGTAATTACACCTATCTTTCTTCCGAACATAACGAAATGTTCTGAACAAATCCTCGTTCTACAATTATTATCGCCATTAGATAGGCAATGTGAATTACTGTGAATTTTGAGTTGCCTAAACGTCGGAATCAAGATATTGACATTTTCTATCGAACACACAAAAATACAATGGGTGTTTCCAAATGACTTCATTTGGAGCAGATATAATTGAAGGACGGGGATTCAATCCAACATTCAAGGTAAGAATATAATATTAATATTAATTTATGGTTCACATTATCATCCATTTTATATAGTAATGAAAATATTTGGATAATTAGTATATTGATCGATATTCCTCTTTACATCAAAAAACACCGATGTTTCGGTCTCAGATCAGACCTTTATCAAGGCTAAAAAATAAAACACATTAAAAAATCTCGAACACGACAGATTATATAAACCAACATTAATGATTTTACAGGAATTGAGTCATCACAATAAAATATTTAGTCTGTTTCACCGTGTGCTTCTTTTGAAATTATGCATATAGTTTTTTTTTCTTTACTTATATTATTATCTAATGTATCATAATAGAACCCTAATGTATCGAATTAATAACACCCAACAATCAACAAACGTGAAAAACATCAAATATTGGTTAGAATCACAGAGTGTTATTTTTTGAAAAATTGATAAGGAGTATAGAAGTCATCGAGCAG